>DVQG01000001.1:0-50212 GCA_018231605.1 Papilio ambrax
TAGTGTATTTTGTTTTGTTTTTAGTGTATTTTGTTTGGAAGTCGGTTTTGTTTTAGTTTCCAAGAGATGTTAAAGGATATTTTTGTGACAGGGGTCGTGCGTCTCCGGCAGCGGTGTGTCGCCGGCATACCTCTCACTTTCGCAAAACACTCGATTAGCGCAGAAAGTGATTTATAAATGCACCGTTAAGTGCTTTTAAAGTTAACTGTTAACAAAATTAAGCGTTATTCAATTGAATATTCTCAATACAATTAATTGTTATTCTCATTGTCGCTTTCGAATACTTTGGATGATTATAAGCGATTGTGTTGTTGTTTGCGAGTGTTTCAATAAAAACGTAGAATTCGTTGAATAGAAGATTATTGATTCTTAAAACTCCCATAAAAATCAGTTTTATTAAACAATGTACTTCACTATGATAAGTCATTAGTTAGTTATCTTTGGCAGTCTATGAGTAGTAGGAACTATCGAGTCGTAACTTCGATAGCAAAGTCCAATTGTTATGGCTTTATGAAAATCTACGAGCCATTATAAAGCTCCAAGTATAATTAAGATCAGCGGAAGTTGCGAGGCGAAGGTGATCCGTGGTGCATACCAACTCCGCGGAAAGTAAAATTTTTTAGTTTACATTTTCACGAAATATAATAATTTAAATCAAACTGTATTCAATTCATATGTTAAAATACATGTTTTGGTTAAACATTGGATTTTTTGCTATTAATTGGTGGAGGTAGTGGTACGCACATCCTGACTGAACTACATGTCTTATATATTACTCAAAAGCTTAACATGTACATATTTTTAACTATTGTGTATTCGAAACCTTTTTTCATACATTCAAGGTTAGTTACATAAACGAGAGGTTGCCTTAAAAGGGCTTTTATTTATAAACCGACGACGTCGGTACCGGGCCTTGTGTCTACATTTTTAGGTAATGTCGCTTTTTGGATAAGAATTTAATTCTTATTCCCTTGGAAGGTTCTACATTAAAATACTTACACTTCCTGACAATATGTTTAAGATGTTAAAAGTGTAAAAAAAATTAAAGCATTAATCATATCACATTTTTTTTATTTCAATGAGCAAAGTAAGTTCTTATAGTTTGGTACATTTCATGTTGGAGTGAAGAAGTGATAATTAAGACGAGATTAAGATTGGTGTTAAGCCGAAGGGCAAAAGACATAAATAAAGGGTTATGTAGTTATAGATTGGTGGAACGGGTGTGCGGTGTCGTGCGGTCGCGGCGTAGCGTTACCACTTGCGCCAGCGCCGCTTGCGACACGCGCCGCCGCCCCGCGCCGCCGCCCCGCGCCGCCGCCCCGCGCCAGCGCTGTCGCCAAGTACATACACCCCCGCCCCCGCCACACCCTGGCACACCACTCGGTCATGATAACTAAAATCATAAGCGACTATTTTAAAACCATTGAATTAAAGTTAATTATTAAATAAAAATTAAGAGATCAATTTCCCAATATAGAGTACATTTTTAAGGCCTTTTTTAAGTCCTTTCAGATGAAATCACAGGCCGCCTACGCTCGTGTCCGCCGCGCGGCCGCTGACTCGGCGATCGGCGAGCGCGCTCTATGGACCATGATAAATTGTGCGCCTTCACAGTGAAGTGAGGCAATTATAGATTATTGTTATCTCTTTGCATCAGTAGTGAAAGGTAAATTTATCAAGTATGAAATGCAAGAAGCTTTTCCATTAAGATAAATCCAAATAGAATTTATCTGCAGATATATGTAGTTAGTAATTCCAGGTAAAAAAGGTTATATAAAACATAGATCTTAATATTCTCATATCAGTGTTCAATGCCAAACTTCCATTGAATATTGTTAATTGTTTGTACATCTGCACAATGCAAAAGCTGCGTGCACAATGTGTCTGCCCACGGCCACGCGAGGCCTCGCCCACACCCACGCGTGCGCCGATTCATTGCCTGCGATCCAAGGCGGCAATACATCATCACTTGTTTATAACCGTATTAAGTAAACAAATAAGTTTCTTCATGAACATGAACTTACAATTGTGATCAATCAAAAAATAATGTACTTTTTCAACGATTATTTTTATTTGAAGTCGAAGGCTTACTTCATAAAAGACAACTTTTCTTTAATTTTTAGTGCTATCTTAAAGTAAGGACCTTAATTGAAATACAACGATCTTGGCAACTTGCCGTCTCTTACAAGGATAGCTATTCACCGTGAATACAGATTCTTTTCCTATCTTCATTAAAATCTTTAATGCCTGCTAAATGTCTTATCATAGACAAAGAAAGTGAAGTCATTGTGTAGTAAAATGTGGATATCGTGAATTATTATGCGATAATTTGACCGAATGTTATATTGTTACTTGATATACTAGTTACGCACTAGACGGCGCCCTCCTCACGCACTATGATCGTGCGTCACGCGCATCACAACACGAATGTCAGCACAGTAACGCAGCGTGTCCATGCCCTTACCCCTTTATGTATGCGTAAGCGGAATAATGTGTGCCACACTCAGCTCATTTACACGAGTTGGAAAAGGTACAAAGGATTAATGTAGATTAAATCCATACTAAGGTTCTTCCTTTCTGACTACTTAAGGACTCGTGCGGCAGTTATTGTTATGCATGCGTGTACATGTATGAAAGAAGAAAGATCGATAGAAGTGGGTCAAGATCTATGTAATAGAGTTCTGTGATCTCTGCCTACCATCTGGTTTACAGGAGTTATGTTAATGTTTACAAAAAAGCTTTGACTTAAACGCTGAAAAGTTCTAGAATTCTTAATTACGCATTCTCTTTTAGCAGGTTATCTATGATGTAGCATTTTCTATCTGCATTTCTTCTCCCGAGGTTGCTAAGGATAACTACGTATTTTTGAAAGTGAGACACTGTCTATGTAGGAAGTTTACCACTGTCACTTACCAAATAAGAAGCTGTAGAGACTATTAGCTCTTATCGGAACTAAGATACGATTATCGTATCGGATAACAGGGCGACATGTTTACGTGTCGAGGTGTCTCAGCTGCTTCCACGCGTGGGCGTGGTGACGTCATGCAGACTGGCGGCGGACTGTCCAACAAGCCTACCAAGTACTTAAGACTATCAAATTTCAATTACAGTAATTTCTGATAGTTTATAAGCCTAATTTGACAATGTTCTGTTGTAGACCATAATTATAGAAGAGCTATTCAATGTTAAGTCGATTACATTGTCATGAAATAAAATATTCAACATCAAGCAGAGAATTTTAACTTGATTCCTAATAGTGAGAGTGCGGTATGTCCCTGTCGTCCAGTGAGCACGGTCAGGTTGCGCGCAGGCAGGTCGCAGGTTGTCGACCTGTGCCGGGTGGCGGCGGTGGCGGCGGCGGCGGCGGCGGCGGCGCGGGAACTCGCGCGATCCCGGAATGGCGACCGAATGTCTTTTTTTTCGGCTCTTGTTTGGGCATTGCCAAGATTTATGTGCAACATCTTCCGCACAGCGAATTATTACATCTGCATACATTATTTATTACACTTAAAATTATTTGAAAATGTTCTATTGCAGTAAACAATGTTTTATTTGAACACCGGTATTTCCCGCCATTTAGTATTGGATGTCAAAGTGACAGCTAGTCTTAGTTTAATTCACGGCTAATTTCTTGTCTAACATCCTGCCCACGCCGCAGCCTCCTTTAATTGCTGCTGTCGTGAATGTTATTCATAACTTTGTCAATAAAACGTAGTAATTATCTACGTGTGGGTTTGAGGAAAACTCGTAAAATAATTACCAGTTCTATATGACGATGGGTTTGACACATCGTTGAAGCAGAGTACTTATTTTTAGATATATTACTTATACTTCGTGTAAACACAAACCGTTATTAAAAGTAAACCCCCAAAAGACTTTATCATATTTATTCGGAAAATTTCAGGGACAATACAATATTTAAGAAATCGTGTTTATACATTTAACATTAAACAAATGGAAATAATAAATACAACGAAATTCCCTTTGTTGAATGGTGTAATTCCCAAAAAAGCTCGCCTTCACCGAATTATCAATTAACTATGGAACCTTCAGGGATAAGTAAAAAAGGGAATGACGTCACTGTCGTCGACTGGAACGATGACGTCAAACACTCGCATCAATACGGCCGACATGGGCTGGCGCGTCAAAACCAGCTCCGTCCTTCAGGAAACCATTTTAAGACTTACTGATATGCGTTTTTACAGTGAAGTGCTATCGCACTTGTTATTACAAAACTCATATGTATATAATTATAACAATAGATGATTAGTACTTCTATATTTTTGGTGATGTATAAAATTAACGACTTATTTATTTTAAGCAAGTTTCCACATAAAATTCAAGTATAAAAATTCAAACGTCATTTTACATCCAGGCTGCGCGGCAGTGGCGTCATGCTGTTGCCATCAGAGTCTGACTTGGCCTGCATTCTATGCTGATGACTTACTAACAATGTACTGAATATTTTATACATACTGTTCACACCGGTCTATTCACTGGTAACTAAGAGTTGGGTCCGAGCCTATGTAGTTACACCCTCACACCTGATCTGTCTGTGTGAACAATGCGTTCTAAACTTCCAAAATGATTTTGCGGGAATAAGCGCTACTGCGAAAAGTTTATCTTAATATTTATTTAGGTAATGAATTCAAATATCCGTTCAGTCTTAGGTCTCAAAACAAAATGCCGGAACAGTTTTGTCTAAACAGTCCGCTCACATTTGCAATGCGATTCTCTGTTTTCAATGATACTTGATCTAGAGTGATACACGATTATGTCTTACCAATATAAATCCGAAAGTTTGTATCTATGGATATTTATTAAAGAACGGCTGAATGGATTAGGGATAGATTACAGCCTGGAGTAGGACATATAGTTACTAATATTTAATTACCGTGGGCGGCGTCACAGGCGAAAGCTAGTTATTTCTCATATGAAACGTTAGACAACATCGTACAATGTATTAATAAGTACATCCTAACCCCGATGTATGTGGTCTGCGGGAACAATGGCTATCGATTCAAAAACAACATTGATTTACAAACAATAATGTCGTGCGGCTGACACGGCGCTGCTTGTGACTGCTTGTGGCAGCCGCAGAAGGGCGATGTGACTTGTGACGTCACTACAGCTATTCAAATTTAGGTCAAAGCTTCAGTAATTAAAGATTACAAGTACACTATTTAATCATCAAGTATTCGCAAGAATCGCATCGGATACATTTCCTTTATAAAACAAATAAAGCACGTTTGTTTAATTATTGCTCGGAAATTCTGCATCACAGATATCGCGAGACGAGCTTTCTTTGCGATTTCTTTTACGTCATACTTAATATCATTACTGTTATAGTAGTCATTTTGAGGCACATCTAAAAATGATTGGTGCATTACCTTAAAATAAAAGAGCAGCGGAATTATTAAAAATTGAATTGTAAATTGTATGCTGAAGTAAGTAAAGGAGCTAGGGTAATTATGATGTTTTTAAAATTAAAACCAAAGCCCTAAGTACATTTCGCGAGGCGAGTTCATATAACAGTGGACGTAACTTTCTCAGAACATTCGTCGGGTGGAGGACACCGTAGCCTCCCGCAGAGGGATGGGAGGGCAGCCGGCAGCAGGCAACGAGGCGGCGGCACCTCGCCGGACCTGCGCCGGCGCAGCCTAGCGCGCAGTGATCGCTCGGTCGCCGAACGTACCACACGTACACATCGCTCCTAACTACGAACGCATATAAAACAAACAAAAAAATACCCGACCTTAAGTGACCCTTTAGTGCGCCGAGCGGCCGACACGAACGAACCGACTTCGCGAAGACCTAACGCTTCTAAATTAACCACTAACATACAATTGAGCTTCTATTATTTAAAAAATTAACAAAATTAAAGTGTAATTCAAAAGACAGTGTAAAGTTTTTTAAATGTTAACGGCCGGTCTCGGGTAGAATACGTCGCCGAGCTCTCAGGTGAGTTACAACTTATACCATAACTTAATTATCACTTGGATCAGTGAATCATCTCTTTAGGGCGATACCTTTTAACGTATTTATAATGAGTTTGCTTAAGATATATCGTTAATAAAGACATTGAGAATTCTGGAAATAAGTTGTAGTTAAGCTTAAAGTTTGTTTTTATTTAAGCAGAATCTAAAACAAGTTAGTTATTTGCTGTACAATCAGTGCTTTACAAAATGTTGTTGGTGCATTGATAAATGTTTAACAGATAGTTGCTATCTTAAACCGCAGATTAAGCTAAGTCGTTAATTCGTCATTTTACTGTCGTCTTCATGTGTTTTAATTTAACTGCCGAACCATTCTTTTTCATACATATTCACCTAATGTAAAGTGAGTAGATAATATGTTTACAAACAAGTGTTTGTACAGTGTGAACTCAGTTAAGATCACAAAGAGGTGATCTGTATGTTCGGGTATGTTGTATTGGTGGAGCGCTGCCGGGCGGCGCGGCGGGTGCAGGAATGTTCCCGGCTTTGTCCCCATTGTATCAAAACAAACAGCCGTGAGGTTGTCCGCTGTTTGCTCACCTGTGTTTTGGAACTCTCATACACGTATCTGTAACTCGAGGAATTCTGCATCGTGTTTACATTGGAATACAAATCGTCTTATCTTCACCTATACATATTAATTAGCATCCTCATTTGTATTTACATGTTTAAGTACGCTCATTACTGTATTGAGTCTTGTTTACAGTAACTAAGGACATTCGATCATTACAGGAGACATCGCTCCATACATCGGTTAATACAGTACGTTTGCTGTTAATGCAGTGACGAAAACATTAGTTTCCTGTTAAAATTAATACATACTGCTTATACATAAACACCAAAATATCACTCAACCGATTTCCGATTCCTTCGATGTTGTTCTACTCGACTTTGACTGTAGATATGTAGAATGTAAACCATCAGAAAAAATTAAGGCTTAACGGATCACGATGAAATTCGGTACATATGTATGTAGAACGCAATCATGTTTTTTTTTTAATTCTTCGAACGGCAGTATTTGTAAAGAAAACTTTGAAATGGGATGCGATTCTGCGGGGTACTTGAACTAGGCTGTAAAGTCTAGATAGACCGATAGGCGGTCAGGTTTGAGTCCAGCCCGACAGGAACCGCGGTCACGAGTCACGACCGACTCAGTCGGGTCTCAATGTTGCACATTGCAATATTTAACATTTAAGTTGAAATTAATCAGTTAATACAATTATATAACTAAATTAATTATAATTCAATGGGAATAAACGTTTCCTTGTGAAAAACTCATCAGAAATGCAATTGCATTGTAAGGTTAAAATGCACCTTGATAAGAAATGTATTATAGTTGTTTTTGTAAAATGTTTCACTATCAGCCTTACAAATAAACGCGGTATAAAGTTAAACTTAGGAATAACTGAGTATAGGCAAATATTAGTACAAATATTTGTTTATAATACTCAGTTCATTCCTAAGTTTGACTTTATACCGCGTTTAT
The DNA here is from genome assembly GCA_018231605.1 of Papilio ambrax. Classification (NCBI taxonomy): domain Eukaryota; kingdom Metazoa; phylum Arthropoda; class Insecta; order Lepidoptera; family Papilionidae; genus Papilio; species Papilio ambrax. The sequence goes on from DVQG01000001.1 coordinate 7,483, forward strand.
TTGTAAGGCTGATAGTGTTTAAGGATAATGATGAATATGTTAGAATGTTGTTTGTTTGTCTGCGTCGTTTCAATTGAATCACTGTTTAAATTCACATGAATACATCGTGACTAATTTTGATAAATAAAAACAACGAACTGCTTGAATAAGCACTGCTGAGGTTAGGTTGGATAAAACCTGACTCGAAAAAAGTAAATAAAGCCGATTCTTACGAGTACTGACGTACTTTTTATGGGAAATAATATAACTTACTTGATCATCCTTCAAGTAATGAGTAGGATTACATAGGCATAATGTATTCAAAATATATTCATATTTCCAGTTGCCATAGACGTCGTTAATGTCTCAGTATCAAGTAAACAAACGACGCCATCAGGGAGAGAATAAATGGGGTATAACTTTACATTTTTATGTGTTTATTCAACATTACAGTGTCGAACATGAAGTCATCATTACAAATTATATCTGTATATATATCTATATATATCTATATATCTATATCTATACTAGATTTGTATTTTGTACGTATTTGATTTGTCTTATTTTATGACTACTAATGATGAGGAACTATTAATAAACAACATATTTCTGAACCACGGCGTTAAAAATCACAATGTTTTAACTTTCCTCATCTTAGGCTGCCTAAACCGTTAGAGGTACATACATATATAAAAATGAAGTATGAAATTATTGTAGATCTCAAAAAGTTCTATAGAAAAGTCCGTGATAGCATATATCAATTTTTAACGGTTTTCTTACAATAACTACTTTTTTGCTTACGAAATGAAATTAAAACCGCACGCTATCTGCGGCGATCTTTTACTGGTTTCAATATTAATTTATATCCAATAAATGCGTTTGTTATCAGGAGAATTTAACGTAGATTAAAATTGTCCCTTACAGTATTTAAATTGGACTAATATAATAGTTTAGAAGATATCGTGAACACAAACAATCAGGGTTACCGAAAAATCAGCGCATAACCTCACGGGCTTAGAAATTTGGATTCTTACATTGGTAGATTGCTGTTATTACGTCACGCGGATAAAGTCGCGGGCAACATGTTCTACAAATCTTTAATGTGCATGCAATTTATTGTTCAGTTGTGATTTATAATATCTGAGTTCATTTAAATATATAATATTAGAACTACATACTTTTTAGGCTACATTTATGTACTTTCGTTTCTAAATATGCATCGAAAACATCTTTTTAAAGCATGAAGCTTTATTAAAAACTCGGCAAGTTAAAATATGTCCCAAATATCAGTCACAAACTACCTTGCTTCAGATATTTTTGGCAGATAAAGAAATGAGGTTTTAAATGGTGTTGCCACATTCGAGACATGTGAAGGATAATTATTGTTCGATAAACCTAAACGATGTCACATCACACGATGTAATTCTACTTTTACTACAATTAATTAGTATTTACCTTGTGTATATCGGCGGCCTCGTCTCTGTCCTCGGTGCGCGATGTGTGTCAATATTGACATGTTTGGCTGCTGCTGAATCTTACCTTTGCCCTTGATATAGATTAAAAAAAAAAGTAAAAATAAGTTAAGGTCTCCGAGTAAAGACAGGTTTAGTGCCAACGTCATTTTTTCTTTTATCGGGCGCCTTTTGTTATACGATGTGTCTTGTAAAATAATGAACTATTTAATTTAGCATTATTCCATTTTAAAGTCATTTAATGCTTGTTGTTTAATTAAAAGAGGTTTAATAAGATAACGCCTTTTTATTCCGAGTTGAATATATTGCATCAGAGATGTGCAGGTGCGCGTTATCGCCGCGTCGCACGCGCCGTGCTGCGCTGTGCCGTGCCGTGCCGTGTGCCCTATCGACGCATTTCGTCTAATCCTCCACTGACGGTATCTCGTTTGCTTTGTCTCCTATTTGTCCATCCGCATTCATATGTCGGTTACTTGATAACATTAAACAAATAGAAAATTTTCCAATTAATGTTGTTGTATTTATTTGTTTTCATTTAATTCAATAATCGATAAATGAAACATGGTTAAGATGTATAGACTGCCGTTTATACGATAGAAAGATTGTGTTTTTGGTGGCTGTATCTCGCTGAAAGTGAATGATCAAAGATGTTCAGCCTCACTGTCACATTGCGGTAGAACAAGGGGGGTCTCAGTTCACTCGTTGTTTACCAACCATATAACAATATTTGAGACAATTTGCGCAGCGAACCAACCAGTTTTGGTAGTTTATTTAAATAGTGTCAGTTCGTGTGAAGGTTGTCACAAACTGGAGAATAATGTTAGCATTTATCTGTAACCATTTTTTTGACAAAATACCTTGTGATGTTTTATCATCGTTTTGAATGTTTTTAATATGAAAATGTACATTTTATATGTTTTTAATATGCACATCGTGTTATGTAATGTGTTATCTTAATGTTCGGACGTAATTGTTTCATTCGATGCGTTAATATTTACCTAATTGTTTTTTAATGATACTGAACTAGTTATGTTTTTTTATCTGATGTAAAATATTCAAGATATCGCTATTTAATATACAGAAAAAAAATATATTAAAGCTCTTGAAACATAAAACTCAAATTCTCACACTCAAAAACTCACCCAAAATAATGAAATCCTTTAGTAATTATCGCGCCTGTTAGTTAAATCCATTTTGTACCAAGTACTATCTGTGTTCAAGTATTAATTGCGTAGAGCACTTTCTAAACGCAGCAGCGAGTGTCGCCAGAGGGCGCCACCGCACGGGATCCTACAGCGCACCTAATTAGCTGCTACAAGCAGTGGCACAACATCCCACGCCCAACGCACTTGCCCACCATTCACACCCTTGGAAAGTAACAGCTTGCATACCCTACTGAGTAGTCATTAAATATAAATCGGTCTCCAGTGCACTTCTCTTAGAGTAGTCAAGTTTTCTCCATTAGTGTAAAAGTATTAGAAATCTACATTAAGAATATCCTTCAGTTGCCACTTATCCCGAGTGCGGCAGGTTAGGTACTCGTAAACATGCAGCAAACAATAATGTTAATAAGGTTATTTGAAAATACAAAATAACTATCCAAGAGAGTTGACTATGTTACATTGTGGATTAATATTGAAGGAATAAGAATATATCATTATATATTATAGCTAGATAAATAGAAAATAATAAAGAATAGTTACAATGTTACTTTACCGCTGTCATCAGCTGTTAGCTCGTGAGTGCGCTCCTGACACAGTGGCGGTTCGACCTTGCCGCGGCGACACCTCCTCAGGTATCGCTCCATCTCCCGCTAATGACAAACTAATGACTTCATTGCGCGTACCCGAGCGCGTGCGCAGCGCAAATCCAAGTCGCCCACGCGCATCTAGTCTCCCTCACAGTTAGAACTCTTTCACATTTACGAGAATAACGCGCGTTTACAATGAATTAAAGAACATGTTAAGTTCACAAATTACAACAAATAAACCCTATACTGCGTTTGAAGCCTAATCGATAAAGATTTTCAAAATCAGTAGTATGTAGTTTTACTTCGAGCAATCTTTAACACCCTTCGCACTTTTGTCTAAACTATCGCACAACTGTTTAGTTCCGCTTTGATGCCTGTGAGCTTAAGTGGAGGTGCGCACACTACTCGATTTTAGTCGTGCAACTAAACAGTTGACTTTGCTTCAAAACAATCGACAATCGGTAATCTGACAACAGCTGTAACATAGATCAGTGAAAGGTATGCGCCCGCTCTAAAAATAAAAATAATATCGATCGTCAATAATCACTTTGTTCCTATAAGTTTTAAGTCGTATTATCACGTGTGGACAGACTCTAACATTATCAAATCGGGCGATGACGTTACACTCCTAGAGACCTCAATCACTTGCTTTGTTTACGATCTTCTGGAGGATATGCTGTTTACGAACGGCCTTCATTTCTGTACTAAATACGTATATAGCGAATAACACTGATTCTTCCTTGTTAAATCTGTTTACCTAGTGTTAAAGACAATTTGTGACACTCTAAGTGTGGCGGATAATGTCATAGTTAAACAGCAAACTCCCACTCTCCTAACAACGTTGTTGCTCTTGATTCCGTATTAATACCATATTCATTATAATTTAGCATAACTTATGAAAGGTTCATTGTCCGGACCTCGAGATTTGGTAGGGAGCTGACTAACCAGTCTTTGGTCGTGGCTTCGCTTTCTTGTGTTTGTCATATATTAAAAATCAATAAAGAGTTAGGTCTTTTCACACAATCAGACGCTAATGGTTTATGTCAAGTGTAAATAAATAGGCTTTAGGTTCGTAATGAATTACTTTGTACGTAGTGTTGAATTCCTGTATTATAAAAATCGTTTGAATAATGTCTTTGTGGAGTGTACTGCGAGTTTGCACTGCCGAAAACAACGTAGAAATTGTATTGTTTTTTGCCCTTGTTTTCTACTTAACTACTTAGAAACTTTTTCTACTTAACCTAACTGAGGTACACTAAGTATTTGTGTATGTGAGTGATATGATAAAACAACGTTGTTTGGTTACATCTGATCTGAATGATTCAAGATACTGAATGTTAATTGAGCAACTAATTATATTACTATTAATTAAATGTTTAGTAATCGGTATATTAATTAAACGTTTTACGAGAGTTTGTAATATATTTTTTAAATGACATGTCCCAAGCAACATTTTTATTGTTTCGAATAACGTAATGTTAAATGAAATTAATTTCTCAATTATGTGGGTACTCGTAAAACTTCAACTATCTTTCTTAATCGTTGTTCTAATTTAATAGTTTATTTGTTTGTACAAACAAACACAACAAGCTTAATGATGTAATACTCCTTTGGGTCATTAATTTCTCCCTAAAAGTATATAAATACAGTATACTAAGTAAATCTATTTGTCTCGTTTGTAAGTGATGAATTGTTGTCACTAATGCATTCTTAGAATGAATCTCGGATGGGTACTGGTGTGAGTGTGAACCGCACGTCATCGCCCCGGTGGCTCAGTGACTCACAGCCGCGGCATGCGAGCCCGCGGTCGTCGGTTCCAAACGCAACTAAAACAAACATCACCGCCAATTTTTCACAATTAAAGTGACACTGAGGAATGTACGATCGCTGGTCACTGATTTGACAAAAAAACCTTATCTTTCCTGCTGCTTGTTACTGTATCGATGTTTGGTTTCCTCTGCCCTTGCTGAAAGTCTTTCAGCTTATTTTCCACTTAACGACTAGTCTATTCTTTTTCTTATAACAGTCACGCTGCTCTCTTTCTCCCTTGGCGCGAAAGGGCCAAAGACTTGTTCGTTAAAGATACTTAATACTTTGGATGTTTTGTTTTAAATATAAATTGATATATCTTAATAACGTTAATTAAAGATGTAGATGTTATGATCCGCGGACGGAAACCCGCACGGGTTTGTATTTACATGTGTCATGTGACAGTATCATTGTGTCGGTGACATTAGCAGGAAGTTTTGATGTGGAATCCGGTTCATACATACTACAGAGAGAGTAGTACAATGCTCAGTGGCGTTTTCTCTTTAGTAGTCATGGATAACTGCTATAATTAAATCAAATACATCTAGGGCTTATCAATTGGTTTAGAATTAGAAGTCGAAAGTGTGTTAAGTTGGTTTAACTGAATGCTTTTGTCCTCGGTATCAATACTCGGACTTAAATCGAAATTTCACACTTAAGCCTTTTTTGTACTTCTGAAACATAGGTTCGTTTTCCGATTATTCTTAATATTCCATTAATTACAGAAGAAATTATAAATGACTTGTGACAATAAAATCGAACCTAGATCACAGGTTATGTGCTGTGTGTCTATGCATAGTACAGGTGGGCGGTGGGCGGCGGGCGCGCTGCCCACGCGCACTGGACCAGCCTCGCAGCCGGTACTCTCCTCAGTGTCACTCCTCACTCCTTGCGCCTCACGTCTCTGAGTATCCTATCTAACTTCTGGTGTTGTTTTGGTGAGTGAAATGTTACAAAGCCTGAATTAAATTTTCTTTAAAGTTGATATTGTGGTAATCTTTGTCAATTTATCTAGCTGTAAGTTTTCAATGCAAGTGCTATCTCCGTTTTTTAAAAAGTCGTTATCTCCGTTTTTTAAAAAGAAAGATACATTTGTTGTTGAATATTCGTTATTTAAGTTTTCAATGAAGTTTTCTGAAACCACTTAGGAATGAATTTGTGTATTATGTTGAACATGACATACTACGAGTACGTTGTATGTTGAAATATTAGTACATTCAAACTGAAATTTAAATCTTTGAGAACATAGGTGTTGAAGTTAGGCAACTTATGCAATGAACGAAACAGTAACTTGCGGTCAGTGTAACACGCGAGTACACTTGTATATAAACTACGAGGCAAAAGGTATTTTACACTTTATTGATTTCCTTTGTATGTATAATTCATCTCATGTTTTCTTGTTCCGTTCATCTCAGGACATAAGAGATGTGATCAGGTTTCCATATTGAGTCGTGTGAAGTTGCCGACTGCTTAATATGTATACTAACTGATTATATTACTTGCGTGTGAATGATTTAATATTGTGTTAAAATATTAGCAACACAATTCAAGTCACAAGTTTTGTATCGTCATTTATATTTTCTTTTTACAGACTTCTTGTTTTTGTTATTTTTACTAATAGAATATTATAAGCCTTTATTTGTGTAACAACCGATTTTACCTAAAGACCCATTAAAGATACAAAACTGAAAATATTTTTCATTGTAAAGCAAATACAGTCGATTACTTTTGATAAGGCCATCCTTGTTAACGAGGCGTATTATTGGCGCGGCTGATGTCACCGCACGAAATAAATTTGCGACCGCGAAATCTGCGAGTCCGTCGCAGCACAAACGCCCTCTACACCCTGGTGCGGGTACAAATTCAGTCTATTTTCTTCTGATTAATCGCTATACAGTCATATGAGGCATGGGTTCAAATTAATAACTATTATACAAATCTTAGATACGGGCTACGTTATTGATGTCAACTGCGCTAGATGCACCCTTTACGGTCTTGTAGTCCCTAAATAATGTACCTATACATTTAATGTGACAAATCTACACTGAGGGATGCCCAGAGATACAACAACTGTGATTACGTCAGTAACTTAATTGACCATAAAATAATTCTGTGTGTAAGTATAAGAGATCTACATATGTGTGTGAGACGTAGCCTTCACGGCCGCCGACTCGTTAGCTGCATTTAGCTCCTCACACGACAGTCCCACCGTTTTGTTCACACACAAACTATTAAGTCATTTGTAACAATAAATAAAATCCTCGTACAAAAGGATACGAAAAGTCTATTCAAATGCTAAAGTGCTAAACACGCGCTGCATATTTTTAGCAAACAAGTCATACTACGGACTATCATTGACAAAAACATCAGAACACTATTGTTGTTTGCACGCAAATAGTTAATAGAAAAACAATATCTAATTCAAGAACTGAAGTTATTGAATAATCTTTACTGATAATGCACAGTAAAACTTTAGTTATTAAAATGTTCAGAAATCGATACATTTGACAAAACAACTTGCTCATTGTCGTTAGTACAGTCTATAAAACTTCTTGTAATTTGTATTAATTAAGAGTTCAAAGAACACACAATCAGCGTTCTTCTTTATTGGGAACTAGGTCATCATAACTTTAGGTATTGCTTTTAATATTTTATCATGTGGACTTGTAAGGTAACCATTTATTAAGTGTGTTTATCCATTAAAGGAAGTGAAGTCCGGGGATGTAGACATGTCTAGTTCATTACGTACTATTCATCTTCATTGTCGCTGATTGCTATCAAGTAATGGGATTTAAAGTGAAACATCAAGGCAAAGGTCGCGCCCTCTGTTGGCTGTTCGGGTTGCTGACAATCTGTTAAATAAATAAACAATTTGTCTGATATTGACCAATTTTGGAATTTTCGGACAATTGTTTAATTTGCTAAATGTATAAATAACTTCAATTATTTAAAACAAATGTCTTGTCAAAGATCTCACGAGGTGAATCTCAAAACATAGTTGTTTTGAATAGTTAGTTGTGAAGTTTTTCTCATCGTGAACGAATATGTCGTGCTTTTGAAACATTACAAAAAACATCTCTTATTGATTGACAGTGACACAATACTTCCAGAAGTCAGATAGATTACAATTACAACTCACAGTGAAAAGTAATTTCTTAATATTATAAAATCCTTTAGTAGTTACAAAATATCTTGTATAATATTACAACAAAACATATAATTGAACACGACAATATGAAACATAAAGACAAAGCAATCCTGAAAGAATGTAAATGAATTTAACGAATTACAGTACTTAGGTGGAACAGAAGTAAATGTCAATGTCACCACATTGTCTGATGTAGGAAGTCAGTCGACCTTGTGCTTTGAGCTACGACGTGAAGACTAGACGATCACTATATGATAGTTTACTGCTTCATTAGCCCATGTTATTGTAACTCTGAGAATAGTTTGCATTAGCTTAGTCTACTTGATAACTTGTTATGTCTTTCTTATGCGAGTAAATCAAAACTTATTTCTTATCTAACGGATCAAGAGCTACTTGTTCTTAGGTAAAGATATAACCATAATCTCATTATAACTAATTGTTTGAAATAATTTTTAATCCATCATTTAGTTTCAATTTAACTAATTTTGTTACAAACGAGGTATAATTAATAACAAACCGCTTAACTAAGCATCGATTGTTAAATACCATTTGAAAATTATTGATAGTGTTTTGTTCGCAGTTCGCAGATGACTTTCGTATTGTGTTGGCATTAACAGCCGCTGCCATTAGCATTGCAAACATTTGAAGATCATAAACCTTGTCCTTGCGGAGGATGTAATGTCGGCAAACAGATATAATTGATTTCTGTTCTAATCTTTCACTCCCACGCGTGTCAAATATAACATCTCTGTAATCGTCAGTATTTGGACTTTACAAATAAAGTAGCTGATATTTAAATTGAGATTAACTACTACACTGAGATTTGGGGAACTCCTAAGGGCAGATTTCGTACACTTAAACGACACTTAGAATAAATAAATAGATGCGAAAAAGACATCAATTAAGTCTCGTTTATTTACCAATATTGGTACATTTTACCAAAGATTTGACACCAAATTAACCACAACGATGCGTCAGTACCTGGGTTTCAGGTACGCAGTTAACAAAGCTAGTAAACTCCGTAAGAAACCAGTTCTGCCAGGAACATACAGCTATGCGTTATATTGTTGCCACGATCCACGATGGCCATTCGCGGCCGTGAAGTCGGGACAAAGAAAAGGTTAAGGGTACAAGGCGAACCAGCGTCAAAGGATACGTTAAACTTTCATGCATTATTTCGTCAATCATTATTATTTATTTAAAATTACAATTAACAAGTGGTCGATTAAAAACGATGTTTAAAGATATATCTTTGAAAAATAAAGAGTAATATCCGTCGTGCTTGAAAAGTTATGGACGTCGTAGTGACAGGCGCCGAGGCTCCTTGGGCCGCGATACATCAGGGTTCTCGGGAAAACAATCACATCATTTAACAATTTATAGGTAACTGCTGTTCTATGAAATGATACGAACGGTTATGAGATTCGACTATACCTAGCGAACATCACATGACTCGTTTCTTATTTATCTATTTCATATTATTCTGATACTTCGGTTTTAAAGAATTATTGTGTTTTGTGTAAAAACGAAGTAAACGATCGTAAAAGCGGGGGCGGCGAATGTTATAGAAGGACGAGCCATGTCGGTGCGGCTCGCGGTGGGCGGGCGAGGCGGCTTTATAGGTCCTAGAGCTGCTGCAAGTTATTGCCTGTCTGAGGTAATGTCTGAGATCACTTGCTAATACCATAATCCGCGCTCACGTCACCCGACTCGCGGCGCGTAAACATTGGACAATAAAATAAATCGCTCATAAGTAAAGATATTTTACTTTGTTTCGATTTGTTTTGTACTTTTTTATCCGTGACTTTTAAGCTATATTTAATGTTTAACCATACCAAAAACATGGTTAATCAATGTAAAACAAATATGTGACACATTTTATATAACAAAAAGTCAATTGAATAAATAATAACAATTCAATCGTCAGTTTGCTCGTCTTTGAGTCAGTAAGCAAACAATAGATGGCTGATAACTTTGTTAATATCATACATAGTATTGTGTCGCGGATCTCGATTGTATGACTGTTTGTATGGAACTTTCACTATCCGTTGGCTTCGCTAGTTGTTCTTTAGTATTCAATGGAGAGTAACTCGGTAACATTTAGGACGAGGTAATGACGACTTCGCGGATATGGTGTTTGAATTCACTTTTCTATAGCGTTTGAGAAAGTAGGTAAACCAGAACAACATTGAAACATCCTTTTTAACAGACGTCGTTAAGTTTTAATCGTAGTTTATAATTGTAATAAAAAAAAATACTGTAACGAATTTGGGCTATAAAGAGTTCGCATTTTGGTAAGCTTGACAATTGCCTTTAAAGTATCGTCATTTGAATCATCTTAAAAGTTTAAGCGACCTGTGTATGCCCCGGGGCGCCCCGTCCGGTCCTCGCAGGCCCACTGACTACAGACTAAAGGCCGCACATTTGCATATCGTTACGCTTCTTATATCATTCTCTTCGCATACCTGTTCTGCCCCGGGCATAGATCAACGGGAACAGACTCGACGCTAAAACATTTTTAAAGTACGCATATACAAAACTTTGTACTTTTACAGAAAGAGGAAATTTAATTTTTATTCAATCTTTTTCTACACTTATAAACTACGCATACATTGAACCTTGTTTTTGTATTATATTTTACAATGTAATACAAAAGCAATGTTTACAAATACGACAGATTATCCTCACCGTTATAATAATATTTTGTTAAAACATAAATAATGTAAGAAAGCGTTGACCAATGCAGAATAAAATTCAGTGTAATATCTGGTTAAATAAATCACTGGTCCCTTTTATATTTATTGTTCAAGGAAAGCTTATGAAATTTACGACCTTGTAATACATATTTAATTTACAGAGAAACCAGCGCAATAAATTTGCACATCTAAAGACATTTAGGACTTTAAAGTAGGTTTTTATTTCTTAAAGTAAAGTAAAAAAAAAATTGTTCTATAAGTATTGTTCATTTTATACGATGTTATGAAAATGTATTTTCGTGAAGTACTCGATCTCTGAGAGGCACTTGCGCTATAAGTTGTAAAGTACACATTTTCTATGTATCTCCTCTGTGGGACGTAGTCAAACCGCGTTGACCGGCGCTCGGTTCAAGGGCCGTGGCGGCTTGCCTTCGCTGCCCTCGCAGCCTGTCCGCTGCAACACTCTGCCATTGTATCACTTCTTGTTAACACTTTCGTTCTCATCACTTCACCTGTATGAACTTATTAACCTCTCGAGGATCACAATTTTTAAAGGGACTTTGGCTAAGTTTTCACGGAGGCGCAGTGGTTTCAGTGAAAACATTTTTAAATTTTTGGCGTTGCATTTGACTCAATTTGATGAAATTTCATGTAGTCTTTGCACCACATATTGCAAAAAATACATGAAATAAAAACGTCACTTAAACTCTTAGAAAATAAGAAAAACTAGCACCAAAGGTTATAAGCAAATCTAGTATTATACATCTGTATTTGGTTCGTCGGTTAATTTTCTGACAATCTTTGGCCAAGGCTACGTATTGCAATTGTGAGTACGGTACTTAGAATATTTAGCTAGAAGTGCGCGGGCGTGATCTCTTCCTTAATTATTCCCATTTTAAATCCCATTCATCAGCAATTACAGCGCGCAATGGAGACACATGCTACCGTTTATTTACCATTCATTAGAGATCGTCCCACTACCCACGGCCACGGACAATGTAACATTTTGTATACAACTTTAAAATTTTTGAAAATTACCACTTTATTTTACACAGACTGTGGCTTGAAAATTCTGCATATCTATTTCTATTTCATTTCTTTAACAACGCAATAAATTACGTCAAATGCTTACGATGAAACTAATTTTTAAGACTTTATTGAATTTTAATTGACATGCGCATTAAAAAAATATAAAAATCACAATACATTTGTTAGCGTTTGTATCGTTGAAGTATTGTTTATTGCGGTTACATAAAAACATAAATTTTCCTGTTATCAGAAGTGTTGTTTAGCTATCGACTATCGACGAACACTTTTAGTGAGGCAACGTTTAACGGCTGTCATAGTACGATACACGAGGTAGGAATGTGTCGACCCCCGTCCTTGTGTTGCACTAATTTTATTTCATTGGTCACAGATACATAAAACAGTTGAAAAATAAAAACATGTACTCGTATAAAACAACTTATGTCAGGGTAGGCATAGTGTCGCTGCATCTCGCGACTATCCAGGTCAGCGTCCATAACTGGCGCAGGAGCATGTGGGGCGAGGGCGAAGCCCTATATGGCCGCGGCCTCGCACCGTCGCAGCCCGGCCATATGTCTCACAGACTCCAAAACAAGGTGCGCGACAAACATCTCGTTTAAGCTCGTGTTTGTATAAGGTCGACCCCTGTTACCTCTACAGACCATATGGCGTGCTATTTGTAGCTTTAAACGATTTCTGTGTAAATTACTTAAGTGTTACGTTACTTTGGCCATACGTCATCGTACCTAGCTAAAACTAACAAGCCAAAAAACAGAGATACCCATATTGTTGTTAAAAATTTAATTCAGGACCATGAGAGGAAGGAAGGAATAAGTCAATAATTTTAAAATAAACTTGATCTAAATACGTTCTTAACCATATAAAGATATTAAATTATTAGTTAGCGACGTCATTTGCTTTTGTATATCAAACCGAAAGTCAGGGTGCGTCACTCCTGTTTGTTAAACACGGTCACGTTGGCGCGCTCACCGACATCTTTTGTTTTGCCTCTGTCACATGTCACCGCATCAATTAACCAAACGACGCACGAAAATTATACTAATTTCAAGTAATTATGTGTTAAATCGAAGAGTTCCAAAACACAGGTGTAAGCTTAGCAAGTGGATAACTTGTACGTATAATACACTTCGTGAAAAATTGTGCAATTTCAATGTTCCACGACAATATTAAAAACAAGCGGGATGTTATAGGAATATTGTCTTCCAATAAGACCAGCGATAACGACCAGCTGATAAGAAGTCTATATTTGCTACTAATTCTATTAAAAATGTTGACCGTGACATATGTATACCATAGTTGCAATGCGTTTCTGTTACATCTGTTGACATTTAGTTATACAAGTATTAATAAAATTATAATGTCCCAGGAATGCTCTCAAGTCGACTATCACTATTGATGCTACTCGTTTGTATCGTAGATGCAATATTACCTTACTTTTACATAATATCACTCAACCTTATGGCTTGTGTGTCCACAGAATGTCCGAAGGGGACGTGTCGTTGATCCGCGACGAGGATCTCCTGCGTCGCATGGTAATAATTGCTTTATTTTGTTATTTTTTTTAAGAACCTTTTTACATATAGAGGCCTATTTATAATTTGTATTGTAAAAAATAACAATACTTGGTTGCGCTTGTTCCAATAAAATTGTAATACTAGCAATGTAAGCTCTATAATTACTAATATAATTCGTGTATTACAGTGGCAGCAGACTCAAGACTTCTCTCGGAAGAAAGAGATCCGCGCGCACATGTACCGGCTGCGCGAGGAGCGGCTTCGCAACCTCTACTCGCCGGAGCCCGCCGCCGACACTAAAGGTGACCATACTTACCGCGCAACTGCTGTTTAAAACAGACATTGTTTTGTTTCGTGTTTTGTATCTCACAATGTATATTCTATTCTTGTTATTATTTATCCATATAAAGTTACCAGTGTAGTGTTGTCCCCGGCGCAGGTTGTGAGTTCACGTCGTCGCAGGGCCATGTGAAGTCCTTCGCGGACCAAAACTTCCAATCCATGAAGAGCAAGGAGGTGCGCGACGCGGGCTCCCCGCCCAAGGAGTTCGCGTATCGTGGCCAAGGTTCTCCTGCACGTCTTCAACGACATAATCCTAACAGAACTAACGCCTATTAAACAGTAACAGTGATGACAAATTCTCTATATGTGGCTTACACGCTCCTTAATAAATTTCAGATCTGAAAGAGCTTTCCAACGCCGGCTGGAATGTGGAGTCCGAGAACAGAACGACTGACGATGGCCACACCCACATCAAAACTGTTCAAGCGAACATCGAAGGCAAATACGACGTAGAGGGCGGACAGGGCCAGTTTGCAGCTGTCGATCACCATAAGCAAGCTGTCACCCAGTATGACGACGGCAACACCAGCCTGAAGAGGAACGAGAGCTCGTCCAACACCGCCGCTCACGAGCAAGTCGTTCGTCAAACCGACGACGGCTCACATTTCTCAAGCACCACCAGCTCCTCCACCTCTACCTCCAAATTCCAGGAATTCTCTTCGACCACCCATGACTCTGTGCCGTACATAACTGACGACTCGAGTGTAAAAGAACAATTTTATAATAACAAACGTAACGAGGAAATTACTTCAAAAAGGATTACTAAGACGAACGACTACGAGAATAGTTTGAGAAACACTAATGAGCAAGGAGAACTAGTTTCGAGAAAAATAGAATATCCCGATGATAATACAAAAGTAATAGTAGAGACGAGGTGCCTTCCCGATGGGACCAGAGTTATGAGCACTCACCGAGAGTTTCGAGCGCCTGTGGTTCAAAGCAGTCGCTCAGAGCGCCATTCGCAGCAAACCGAAAGTAAATCCTCGACCTTTTCGTCGTCTACGAAACGCTCAGATATAAGGGAATCATTGTCTAAAAAAATTGGTGATACGTTCACCGACCATTCTGACGACATTGTTGACCATCAAAGACATTTAGATGACCATGATTTTAAAAGGAATCATGATGATTATTCTATAGACAAAAAAGGTGATTACGAAGAGAAAATCCAACGCCGCAGTAAAGAACAGAGAAATGAGAGTAAGGTGGAAGAAGTTACTCGACGAGAAGTAATATCTTCAGAAGATGACCAACATAGTAGACGCATTCAACAGGTGCGAAAATTAGGCGTTGTCAAAGACGATATTCACCGAGATGTAATATCATCCGACTACGTCCAACACGACAAGCGCAATGACATAAACAAGTTCGATAATCTTTATCAGCGTGAACCGATAACCTCCGACAATGACCATCATGTCAGACACCACGACATTAAAGAATTTGATAATGTAGATAGGATGGAAGTAACGACATCGGAAGACAAACAGCATATTCGACGACATGAGGTAACAAAGGTAGATGACACTAACTTCGTTAATCGGGAAATGAAATTATCTACAGATAATCAGAATTTAAAACTTCAAGATATAAAAGATGAAACCTTGTACAAACAAGACAATAAAGAAATTGTACATTTCGTAACGAATGATAAAAAAGTCGAAGAAACGGTTGAGCGTAAAACTAGTACAGATTCATATCAAACTACATATCAATCTGATTATACCAAGAAAAAAATAAGCACCGATTACAGCCCTTCACATCAAGCTTGGGCTAGCACCTTAAGGTCGGATACTCCGACCCGTCCGTCTACTAGAGCATCATCACCGGGTAGCAGAACTTTTGCATCGAGCAATTCTTCCTTAAGAAGTAGTGTCAGTCCAGACAAAACTTACAGAAACCCTACTAGCCGTGGAGGAAGCCCTGACAAAGCCTATAAAAAACCATCTAGCCGAGGTGGAAGTCCTACAAAAACTGATAGATCGTCTCCGAGTCGCAACACCTCAAGATATTCTAGCACTCACTCGACGCATTCTTTGACAGAAATCAGAACTAATAAACGTACTGATGACATTCATCACCATGCTACACCAAGTTCAAAATCTCCTAACAGATCCTATAGCCCCGAAAAGAAAGCTGAAAAAGGGTACCACCCAAGAACGAGCGTAAGTCCCGAAAAACATCCTTCATCAACAAGACCTGACTATAAAACTACGTCTCCTTCACGTGTTCCTCAAAGCAATTATACTCCAACAAAACCTAATTTAAGCCCTGAGCGGCCTAAGAATACAGAAATGTACTCCGATACATCTTCTCGCAAAATTTCGCCAGACCGATCAAATGTGTCTAGACCCACGCCAAGACTAAGTCCAAGCCCTAATCGAGAAACAAAAGAACACAAGGCATCGCCCACAAGGGTTACTTCTAGTCCTGAGAGAAAAGCAAGTGCAGGACCAAATCAAAATAAAGGTCATATCCCTGTAAGATCACCAAGTCGTGGTAGTTCTCCAGTTAAAGATTCAACTAATATAAGGCCTAGTCCTGCGCCCCAGTCACATTATGAGTACCCCTCTTCTCCTGATGCCAAGAAACACGAAACAAGTCCTGACAAGGCAAAAGTAAATAAAAAAATAGGTAATAGAACGTATCCCGATGAAACACAGAACGAAACCCCTTATGACCAACCTGGTTATAAGAAACCATTAATCGATGATACTGAGACTGATTACAATGTGAAACAGTCACCTGAAAAAAAGGACTATTCTGACAGACGAAGTGTTAGTCCAGATAAAAATAATGATACAAGACCGAGCAAAACGCAACATCCAAAACAAAGTCCAGAAAGAAAACCTTTTAATGATAATCACAGAAAATCGCCTGACATATGTACGTCATATAATATTAAAGAAAACCATTATAATAAAAATACAGAGCAATTAAAAAATGATCACTACAAATTAATCGACGAAGAAACCAAAATGTATACTCCCGTTACTGACAAAAAAGTAAATAAAAATGAGGAAATTTTTCCGGATGAACAAGATCAACCAATGCAATATGCGCCGAAAACGCCAGCAAGATCTTCGTCTCCGGTCAAAAGTTCCGTTACATTTACAGAAAATAACCTCACTGAAACAAATTACAGTAAATACGACCACAGTTCTAATATTTTAAGTAATCAGACACAAATAAGATCTGTGACTAATTCCGATAAAGTTGAAGAATTCGATAAAACTTCAGTAAGACCGAAATCCCCCTTAAAACAATCTAAGCCTATTACGAGAGACACTATTTCCCCAACTAAAGTTTTAATAAAGGAAAATAAACATAAACAGACTACTGATTTCATTGATACTGAAAAAATATCAGAAGAGACTAACAAAATTAAAACTAATGTAGTGAAAGAGACAGTAACGAAGGGACGACCGCGCCAACTAAAAACTCCCTCTAGTAGTCCTACAAGAAAACCAAAATCTACTGAAGATGAGCCATCAACAGGTCAGAGTTCTCCCACTACCTCTGCTAGTGGATTTGTGTATTTCAGTTCTCCTCGTAGAGAAGAAGTTATTGTCACAGACCTTGACGATAGTATGACATATACGGATTCAACGGAAGTATTTACAGACGATATCAATAAGAGAGTTGAGGTAACGAGACCTACGTCGCCTTCAAAAATACCTTGTAGATCTCCGTCTCCGCAAAAAATTTCGCCGCCTAACAAAAGTAGTCTTCCAAGGAAAAGCTCTTTAAAAAAACCACCCACTGAAAATATGCAAACATCTCCAACAGAACATCCGCCATCCAGTTTCCGAGTGTCGCCGACAACCGAAACAAAAGATTTCACTAATCAGAGAGTCCAAATGGAGAAGGATCAAATACAAAAATCAGAACCTACTCCAGTAAAGCCTAAACCACCACTTGAGCGACGTGAAACCTACGAAGAACGTTGTCGTAAGATACTTGGCATGATGGAAGACAATTCATCAAAGATCTCTACCCAAGAAACTAAAACAACTATAGTTTCGAAGACTTCTAATGTCTCCTCTCCTAGTGTGTCCCCTTGTACCAGTCCAGAACCAGGCAACAATTCTTTAATTTTGGAATGTAAAGATTATAATCAAACAAAGGAAGAAAATATCACAGTTAGCGACTTTTTGACAAAAGAAAAAGAAGATTCTACGAAAACGGTCGTTACAAACCAACTTTTCATTAAGGAAACACCGAAAAATAACAAGAAAATATTGTCTAAGCAAGATGAAAAGGTAAAAACAGAGGATTCTTCATGGGTTATTGATCACCAAGTTTCGTCTTCCGGCGATATATCAACGACAAAGACGAGGTCAAAATCCCCTTTGTCGAGAGATTTTTCCCCGTCAAAGAAAACCGACATAGACACAGCAAATAAAACTCACACAAGAGATTTGTCGCCCAACAATAAAACTACTATAGACAAACCTCAACAAACACCTTCAAGAGATACATCACCTGTCAAGAAATTAGTTACAGATAAGCCACAAAAAACATCTGTGCGAGATTCTTCGCCTACAAAAAAACCAGACACAACTAAATCACAAGACACGCCTGCAAAAGAATCTCCGCCTAAAAAACCTGACTCTGATAAAGTACAGAAAACACCAGGAAAAGATTCTGCGGTTAAAACAACAGTTGTTGATAAAACATTAGTACGCGACGCCTCACCTAAAAAGAAGCCTGAAACTGAATTACCAATCAGGGACTCTTCGCCGACAAAGAAGACTGGAACAGAGAAATTATCGAACAGAGATATTTCTCCTACAAAGAAGAGTGTAACAGATAAATTACCAACCAGGGACTCGTCACCTACAAGGAAACCTGAGTCAGATAAATTACCAACAAGGGAATCTTTACCTAAAAAGAAGCCAGAAACAGATAAATTACCTTCTAGCGACTTTTCACCTACAAAGAAATCAGTCTCAGCAAAACCACAAGAATCTCATCAGAAATATGATAAAGAACTACCCCAAAACGTTCTATCTAGAGACACTTCGCCAACAAAATTACGTGATATTATTTCTCACACAGAACATTATACTGCTACTAAATCACAGGATATGTCAAAAATTACCGATGTGCAAAAAAATCACGAACAAACTGTTACTAAACGTACCTCACCGCATCAAAGTCCTGAAAGAAAACACAAAATCCCTGATGAAAAACCTGCATCGAAAATACCTGAAAGGAAACCGGGCTCAGATCGTACTACTTCTCAACATACTTCAGATTCGAACGTAAGACACGGGTTGAGAACTTCTTATAAACCGGACACAGGCTCAGAATCTAAACCTGCGGTACAACCTACAGTACACAAATCTCCAATTCATCATCCACATGACCAAGTTACAAGCAAATACGGAAGACCTCACAGTCCGGAGAAAAAAGTAGCATCCAAGTCGAGTATATTGAGAAAGGAGACTAAACCAAGCATTTCCGATAAACCAGGGAAAGTAACACAATCTACAGATAAACCGGAAAATCAATCATTGACTTATATTCACAATAAGGTAGAGGATCTTACGACAACTGACTATACAAGTCAATTTATATCGTCAGAAAGAGAACAAGAAGTTTTAGATCGAGTTCAAAAGTCTCTGAGAAAATTATCACCGGATAGAAAGGAAAAAGCTCCAAGCCGAGAAAAAAGTCCAGAGAAGGCGACTATTTGCTTACGGGATATAGAAGTTGTAACAGATAATATAGAGGAAAATGAAACACTTGATGCAAACGAAATCATTGAAACAATACAAAAACGCGTAATAGCTGTCAGACATGATAAAACTCATGCGGAGAAACCTAAACTTGATAAAACAAAAGATCAAAAAGTATCTAGCAAGCCTTCATCTAGGAATGTTTCACCTACTAAGAAAGTAACAAACGTGTACAGTCCTAGACCAGATACTCCTGAAAGTAAACCTAGAAGTACATCTCCTAAAAAACCTTTTACTTTAACAGAGAGACCGAAATCTCCGCAAGTGCAGAAAATTGGAGTTAAACCTAAAGAATATGTGCCTTCTCAGCTAATACGTAAACCTTCACCAACTAAACTTGACAAAACTGTAACAAGCGAACATAACAAGTCAACGGGTGTAACAAAACAGAATAGTTTCAACAAAACTTCAACTACGAAAACATCTACTACTAAAGTCAGTGTTAACAAGACTGCTGATACAGAAATTAGAAAAACACCAACTTCAAAGATGTTAAATAAAGATGTGGGTGCTAAGAAAGAATCCGATGTAAAAGTTACACGAACAAGTAGTGACAGTACACTTAAATCCAAGAAGCCATTATCACCGCAAAAAATAAAGTCTAAACCAGAAATACAAGTCAACGATATTTCAACTTCAAAGATTAATAAATTTTCAAGTGTTTCTAAGAACATTAAATCTATATCAAAAGAGCCACAGTCTAAACTACCTAGCAAACCCAAGTCTGCTACTTCTTTAAATACATCAAATGACGAAGATGATATCATTATTGACGTGCAACAAGCAAAGTCTTCCAGAGAAAATTCACCAGATCGTATTTGTCCTACACCAATCAATTTCTCTGAAGATGTCGGTATTCCCAGATTCCCCGATGAAGTTAATGAACCAGACGATGATTTGAACAAGAGAGCGCATCACACTATTCACGAAGCAGAGTCTATTGTGGATGATATAGTTGAGATATGTGAAGATGATGAGTTGTTTGTAAAAAGAACCGACCGATGTAATTTAATTGAGTCGGATGAATGTCTGCTTACAGTCACTGACAAAGTTTCTAGGTTTACAAACAAATTTCAGATTGTAAACAAACCTAAAGAAAGTTCTCACCGTTTCAAAGAAACCGAAAAGAGAGTACATACCGACGTTGTTGAAGAAAATCTTTCTACAGACGAGTGTTTGCTTTCAGTTTCTGAAAAGGTAAACAAATTTGCCAAGGGTCCAAGAGAAACAAAGGACAGTGTAAGCCCATCACGAAACATAAAAGATGAGTATGATAGGGAAACTGTTTACCAAGATAATTACACTAAACTTAGCGTTAATGATAAGGCTCATTTATTTGTTGAAACAGCCGAGAATACAAAGGTCTCCAAGCCAAAAACAGGTCAAAAAATAGAACGTCCTGATTTGACCGATGTTGACGAATCTTTAAAAAGCGATGACTGTTTGCTTAGCGTTTCTGACAAAGTCAATAAGTTTGTTAAAACAGCTGAACAATTCTTGTGCGAATCATATGAGGTGGAGGAAAAAGAAAAGAAAATTAAAGAAAAGCACGACAAAATTATGAGAAAAATTATAGAAAATGTCGATTACGAATCGGATGACGATTATAAAATTGATGAAAATCATGAAGAAATACACAAAAAAGAATTAGAAACTCGAGATGAATCTATAAAAAAATCGTTGCTCACTCAGGAGACGACGAAAGAAAGTTCCATTAGGTCTAACAAGCCAACTGAAAGGGTTCCTCAAAAAATCACACCTGTACGTAGCAGTGACGCCGTAAAAAAAGCAAAAGCTCTGTTCGAAAACATTACAACAAACAAGCAAACAACTAAAGACATCACTTACACAAAGGTAACTAAACGACCGGAGAATAAACAGTTTCCCAAAGCTACACTAACAACAACAACAACTGTTTCCAAGCCGATAGATAAAAAAACTCTTAAAGCAGATAATTTTGATAGCAACGATGACGAAGTGACCTGTGCATCGGATTTTGGAAGTCCACGTAATCTTCAGCAACCAGAACGGAAACAATCAGAAACCCTACGCCGAAGCCCTGTGCGAACACAATCTCCAGATATTGTAAGGAATAAGTCACCAGCGCAGCACAGAGTTGAAACAAAAACAACTACAACTATCACCAAGCAAACTTCAACTTCCAGATCCGAGAGATCAGAATCTCCTCAACAGAGAAGCGAACATGGTGTTAATGAAAAATTGCATGACAAAGTCCCCGGCTACTTGCGTCCAACAAAAACCAGCCAACTAAAAGAGGAACCAAAATTAACAGAAGAACCAGAAGTTATCAGTCGACGAGGAAGTGGAAAGTTTGGTGTTGAACTGCGACGGACGAGTATTGAGAGATCCACTTTGACAAACGAGCATCGTCGCAGCAGTGTTGAGCAACACCAGCCGTGCATTGAAGATATCTATGATGTTGACCTTCTAGAGCAAATGGTGAGTATTAGTAACAGTAAAACTTACGTCTATGTGTATTTAAGTATAAATAGGTAATTGACCTATGTAGCTATCGCTATTATTTCGAAAGTAACGAATCAGAAGTGTTAAAAAGTCTTAAGTTGATACCTCAGCAATTTATTAATATTGTTCATATTTTACAGTTGGAAAAGGTTGTGGGTTACGAACAGAGGCGTCGCATTCGAGCGCAAATCCGTATTGCTAAGAAAAATCAAGAGAATGACGCTGTTACCACAAGAATAACAAAGGAAACCGTGACAACCGTCAAGAAAGCTCCTTCACAGGAACGCCAACCGCGATCACGCACGCCTGAGTATCAATCCAGATCTACTCCACAAAAGTCACCAGAGAGGGAACCTAAATCCTACACCAGAATGCAATCACCTGGTAAACAACCCTCGGTCGATAGAGAGCCATCTCCTGAACTCGAATCCAACAAAAAGCTCCAGCAAAATGTTCCCAAATCTCCTTCTCCTGTAAGACAATCACCAAGAAGACAAACCGAACATGTGTCGTCTGAACCTACAAAGCCTAAAGAACAGCATAGTCCGTTACCTAATGGTCATGCTAAGATACCCGACAACATCACAGACGAAAAAAGATCACAAAGTCCGTCGAAACTGTCTCAAAAGTCAAAACCTATATCTAAAAGTCCAATGCGTCCTGGAAGTCCCGATAAAAAAGGTAGGCCTGGGTCTCCTACAAAAACAGCAACGCCGAAACCTAAGTCCAATCGTTTTAGCGAGTATGCTACGGCATATATGAAGAAGATCGGTCTGAGGTCAGAAGAAGTTAAAACTTCATCTCAGAAACCCAAAAAAACACCTGTACAATCTACCGTTACCGTGGTAAAGCAGGAAAAAACTGTTAAAAGTCAAGAGCAACCGAATCTTGTACATGTCATAGATGAACAAGAAACTGTGGAGACCAAACATTCTTCGACAATTATAACAAAGAACGTAACAGAACGTACATCATCGAAAGATGTTATCGAGATTGTGCATGTGAATGGAAAGAGGTCCTCCTCACCTGAGAAGAGCCCAAGTCCAGCTCGCAGACCTCAGAGTCCAGAAAAGTCTCGGAGCCGTAGCCCTGACTTTCAAAAGCCAGCCGCCGAGCCGGTGCAAAGAGAACCACACATAGAAAAGAAAAAGGAACCTGCAGGCAAAGCTGTAAAGGATATCGAAAAAAAGATTTCTTCTAAACCGCAACA
This sequence comes from Papilio ambrax, assembly GCA_018231605.1. Lineage (NCBI taxonomy): Eukaryota > Metazoa > Arthropoda > Insecta > Lepidoptera > Papilionidae > Papilio > Papilio ambrax. The sequence goes on from DVQG01000001.1 coordinate 30,678, forward strand.
GGAGGAGAAACCCTCCTGGGTGACCAACAGGAATCTCAAGAAAGTGACATCATCCGTGCGCACGTACAACATCAAGAAGGCGGAGAATGAGAAGCCGAAGTATCGTTCCATAAGTCCATCTAAAGTGATCTCAAAGCCAATTGACGTAATCACATCTAGCTACGGGCCCGGGCCACTCGACGCCGACGGCAGGCCGCTATTTGGTATCAAAGCGCTGAGGAAAGGGGCCACAAACTATCAAGGTAATGTCATACAAAATTATTCACATCACTACTTAAGTAAATATTTATACAGGTTTAACGAGAAATCTATAAGACAAACATTTGTATTTTCAACGTTTTATTTAATTTTTTTGTAATTTAAGAACACTTAAACAAAAAGACGCATAACTTTTAAATACAAATCATGTTAGTAGCTCCTTAATACATAAAAGTTGTAAACAAAACACGTGTTGTTTTAACGAAAGAAAAAAGAAGAATACGAGAGACATGACAGGTTTCGTACTGGTTATATGAATAAGATTAAACATATGGGTATAAAATATCACTGCGGTTCAGTTACAAGATCACTTTCAAGGTGAACAGTCGTGAAGCATTGTACTCGATAATATGCGAGTTTATTGTCTTGCGTAAATGTTAAAAACATTTTTTACTACTGTGTAGTTTATTTTTAATCAATTAAATATTTACAGTCAAAGGTACTGTGATCCGCCAAGAGTATCATTCTAAGAATGGAGGCGAGCCGGTAGGCTCCGTCTCCGTCACCGCGTACTCCACCGAGCCGGAAGACCTGGAGAAGCTGCTGCAGCAGCAGGGCGAGCGGCCCTCCAAGCTACACGGCCTCACCGCCATCACCACTACTAAGAAGTTTGGCGGCGACAGCGGCACTACATACAGCGAGATTCATACTGTAAGCGCCATCACAAATTTATTAGCAATAAGGCACTTGAAAAAGTAAAACGCGTAATTTCTAAAAGTTGGAATGAACGAATATAAAAATGGTTTTACACTTTAACTCTACCAACTACAAAAGGATATATCTATATCTATACACAATAAATAATGAAGTTGTAAAAGGAAACTAGGTAAGTACTTACTTTTGACTGCATTAGGACGATATTGCTAAAATTTTAGGACTTGTATCCAGTCCTAAAATTTTAGCAATCAATTATTGTTGATTTAATTGAACATTTAATTTAATAAGACGTTTAATTTGTACATAAAAATTACATCAACTCAACCTTCGCCGCACCGTACAAGAGGCGATATCGAAGTAAGTTCCCCGCCGTGACGAATTGTCGACTTGTTTGACAGAAGGATGACCGCGCCGCACTCGACCAGTTCACACACAGCGACAGGCGCGTCAGCGAGGACAGAAGCGAGCGCTCGTCTGAGACTCGGTACATAGGGGATGTCAACGATAGGAAGCACAGCGTCACTGACATAGAAGACAGATATAACACAGAGCGCCGCCACGTGATACGTCAGGACATAGACAACGAATACAACGCAGAAATAACAAGATCTGAAGAAACAGACAGCACACAAAAGTACAATCAGAAGGAAATTTCAGAAACACACGTAATGGAGAGCAAAAGAGAGGATAATCGTAGACAAAAAGAAACAGTAGACGACGGGTACTCTGAAATTACGAGGGAAGAAAGAGCGGGAAGCCGAAGAACTAGTCATGGTGAAAAGAAAGACGGTAGATTGCGGGAGGAAAGAGTGGATAGGATTGAAAACGTGCAAAGAGTAGAGCCACGAAGCCAAGATACTGGCAGGAATGAGAGACGGGTAGAGAACAAGAAGAGTGTTCTCCGACAAGGTTCCGTCAAATGTCTTACGGAGAAATTCATCAAGAATGCAAGTGAGTATATTCATACATTTTTGTAATTCGCCTGTTGTGTAAAGTTATTCAGTTAATGATCTCCATAAGAAAGAACAACTTATTTCCGATCGATTCTGATTTTATTTTCTGCGCCGTATTAACCAATTAAAACAGCGATAAATACTTTAAGTGATGTAATCCTCGGTGAGCCTTTATCATTTCATTAATAAAGAAACTGTAAATACATAGTAGACGTGAAGAAGGCTAGGCGTGAAGTCACATAACTTCAGACTCTCTAACAGCCTGCAATTGACTTACGTAATGAGTTCACTTTCGAACGTGCCGCAGCTCGCCCCAGCACCGCTGTGTTCAGTGATCGCTTGTAATCTGTGTAGTTACACTGCGCACTGGCAACTTAACAGTGTTTAAAAATAAAAAAAAGGTTTAATAACAAAAACAAACAATATTATGTAATACTTTATTCACAACTTGTTGGAAGTTAAGGTTTGTTTGTGTAATCTCGTAGGTGAGAGTAGCAAGAACGAGCGGGCGACGTATCCCAAGGCGGGGCTCATCTTGCGGAGCACAAGCATCAAGGATAGTGGATCTAACGATTCTACACACGCTGGTGAGTCTTGCAAATCGTTTAGTCTTTGACACTAACAAGTTAGAAAACATCAATTTGTGTAATCATCAACATTTAGTCTCAGTCGGTGATAGTATTTCATTATTTTTAACGCCATTCATATTTGAGCAGTACTTAAATGTTTCCTGCCATTAAAACTTTGTAAGACAAAGTATCGTTATTCGCACGGCACTTCCTCACTCGTTCATTGACCTCTTGTAAACATTAAATGTCAGACAATAGTACTGCGATAAATGTGATTACAGTTGACTTGGCCGTGGTAAAAAGTGGTAACTATACAAAAAGATTTACGTATATAAAAATTGTATTGCGTGCAATAGCTATGTACGATTGTTTTTGTACAGCTACAAAACATGACCCTTTACTCTTTTTCTAATGTCGGCACGTCTCCATAAATTTACTTACAGTTTAACTGAATTATAAGGTATTTATTGAAGCCGATTGGATATAGTTTGTTGGCAACTTTTAGATAAAATAATTTCAACTTTTGCTTTTGCAAAGATTAACCTATTCAAGACTATTATTGAAATTATAAAATAAGTACTTTTTCTTCTAAATTCTAAAAACTTTCCTTTTATTCCTTCCGTTATCAACGATGCGTTTGTCTGTCTACAATATTTTGTCATTTTGCCAGAACTGCACCGCACCGACAGCGAGCAGAGCCTGGGCTCTGCAGAGGAAGGCGTGGTGAGCACCACCAGCAGGCGGCAGGAGCGCGGCGACGGCATGACGACCACCACCACCACGACGCGCAGCCGCGCGCGCCATGAGAGATCCTTCCTCGACAGCGACACCAAGGTCACCGGCGTGCAGGACATACTCAGCAGGATGAAGAATGCTGACATCGGTAAGCTTTTCTGAAAATGTCCAAGTAACAAATTGGTCAATAATAGATCTTTTAAATCATAGTTATGCGTGTGGACGGGTACACCGGTAGAGGTAGACCTAGTAAGATATTAATGGAGTGTGTGAAAGGTGACATGATCAAAAAGGGAGTGATGACTGAGATGGCGTATGATAGAGCTATGTGGAGGACAAAAACCTGTTGCTCCGACTCTCAGCGACGGGAGTAGGATAAGGAGGAAGATGATGATGAAGAACTTTTAAATCATAAAGTGGCAAATGTGTAAGCAGCCACCTAAATATGCTAAAATCGCGAAGCGATCGCTACCCATAGACATCAGATGCGCTGCCTGCTTTTAATCGACGGTGTAGAAAGAGGATATTTTCTATGCGTTTCCACCTACATCAAATCCATTTCCCCTTACTTTTTAAGAAAAAGGTGGGAAGGGAAACAAAATTATGGGCTCCGGCACGCAGTCTTATGTGTTATCGTGGTAAGACATGTGTATGTGTGTGCAGTGGTGGAGGATACCGACTGTGGTGAGGACACGGAGGCGCGCGCGCTGCTCAACAAGTTCCTGGGCGCCAGCGTGCTGATGGCCGGCATGCAGGGCTACGTCACCGAGAGCGCGGGGGGAAAGGTGGTCATCAAACAGGTGAGTTATATCGCTAAGATCATACAAACTTTACAGCAGCTAGTAAATTCGCACAACACGCTGTGAAAATATAATTTCAAGTAAAAGGAAGTTGAAGAATGCGATTGCGACTTAAAATTTTTGAGACAGGTCTAATTACGACGCTGAATGACAAATGCGTCGGCTTGTACTGATTGATCAAAATAAGATTTAAAAACAAACATGACGCCAAAGTAGCGGCAACGGACTCTATCCATACTAAAATTACCGAACTAGTTCATAATACAAACACAAGCTTGGCCGCGCACCAACTACACACCAAATGTTACAACGTTTATAGAGAATTTCCTATTTTAAATTGTACTAATTGTGCCTCTGATGAGACGTAGTAAATAATAAGTCAATACATTTAATAATAAAACTTACAGCAATTCATATAAATGGAGACACTTTACAAGCGATGATAAGATTTTTAACAAGTACAGGTTATGTGGCATCGATTTTTTTTTAAATCTTTTGTCCGACAATTACAATAATCTTGTCATTTATAAGACTTCCTAGTTACTTACTAGTTAATATAGCGTTGTTATCATCACAATAATTAGAAATTGTTTTTTGTAAATCAATCATGTTGGCTTTCATTACTTGCATAAACTATCCACGTCCACTGATTCATCTCTGTAATTACGTACCGGCTTAAGGAAGTGCAGCGGCAGCCAAGTTCACTGCGCGCAGCCCCGCGCAGCCGCGCAGCTCCTGACATGTCGCTGCTCACTGCAACACGCCTGCCAATGATTTATTACACGAGTGATATGCCACAGCGCACAAAAGTATACGAAACTTTGAAAATATTTCCAGAATGCATATTCGGTTTTTATTGATGCACCTGAGTAAAGCAGAAATCCGCGCAAAACTTATTTTCTCTTCGGCTTGACTGTGGGGAAATTACTAATTTGTCTATAACTTACTTTGATTAGTAATAGTTATATATGCAGAATGGAAATTATCGTTTATCTGATAAATGATACGCTTTGACAATAAGAGCAACATTCCTGAGTCGATTTACATTAACTAGTTATATACAGAATCTCGTGGATTTTGAACTCATGTTGCAATTTTGTTAAAATGTTTATAAATAATGGCGTAATATAAATGCGTATCGATGCGATCGGAGAGGAATTCAATAGTAAACAAAAGCGCGCGCTGGATGCGCCCGCGCCGCGCCGTTTAAAGACACGCGCGGGAAACGCGAAAAGCGCGCCAAAAATAACACCGCGCCGACATTTCACCGACCCCGCTCCGGTGTAACGACGTATCTCGACACACGGCGCAAACTAATTTAAACTTTAAAAACCACTGAAACAAAGTCTCATGCCGGGAAATTGCCTTAAACGAATTTGCGTGCTATATTCGTAGCCGTGACGTCATCAACGGCCGCTCGCGCAGTCCGTTCCAAACACCCGTGCAGATCGGTCCATGTCAAAATTGACACGCCATAAAACTTAATAGAAAAAGACATAATTTATAGTCTCAAAATATAACAGTGACCGGAAACAAGTGTCATTAATCAAAAATATTTTCTCCGATTACACGTAGTGCTTTGTAAACTTTTAAGATTGCTTATTTAAAAATCGAGCTTTTGTTAGGTAAGTGCTTTTATGATTTCCGTTTTTTGTCTTTCTTTACTAAACTATGCAAAACCTTTACAAAATCACTTGTTTTCCGTTATCGGTAACTTTAGACTTTTCTGGTCTCGTAGTTAAGTACATTCTTCCTTCCGTCGCTATCAAGTTTAGATATTTGAGATTTTATTTCTTTTAGATACCAGATATTTTTTAATCTTCAGTAGTCTTGGAAGGAAATTCAAAATGTTCAATTTTCTCTTGCTATGCTAATATATACTCGTAGTATACTGATAAAATGTCCTGCTAATATAACAATTTTATATGATTATCAAATCGAAAAATGTAACGTATTTTGTAACCTTCTTATAGAGAATATTGTAAGTTGTAAATTAGAGCTTTTTGCGCGGATGTTCCCGCGCCGCTACTGCCGCCGCCGCCGCCGCCGCCGCCGACCGGAAACACAATCACTTATTCGTTTAATACGCATGTATATCATATCTATCTATTTCTTTGGTACTTTTATTCTAAAAAGATTCTAATCCCGTGAAATGCCTTCAAAAGCTTTATATAATAGCTTAAAAATTTTTTAGAGAAATCTTAAACCACAACATTTTCTAATTTTCTTTAACTCTTCATTACAGCTATAGAAAATTTTGTTGTAAAAAATAAACAGAGATGTTGAAGTCTGCAGCACAAGCAGTGTGATGTAAAATACATTTACTTGAAACGCTAAATTAACTCATGTTAGATTTGGTTTCGTGTTGAAGTGCAGTTGGTAAATGGTTCACCGGAATAAAACAAATCTATACTGGATTGACTTCTGTTCCGGTATGCTCTCGCGTCTGTATGGGGTCGCGGTCGGAATTAGAGGTCAGTGATGAGGTATCACAGCGATGGACAATGCGGCTGCAAGCCGATACGCAGCATATCAATTGCAGCACGTGGCTTAGTGTTTGCTTACAGCCGGCGACGCGATGTCCCGCCTGCGGTTTCGCGTAGGATACTATTGCAACAAAACAATATACTCGTACTTAAGTTACTTTTGTTACTACACTTGCATTTTATACATAAACAATGATTGAATGATATAAAGCTGGTCTGTTAACTGTTTAAAGTTTTTTTTAACACGACAGCTCTGAAGTTTTGCAATCTTTAATCGTATAAAAATACAAGCATACATGTTTTAGTTTTTATCCCCCGGAAGAACATCGCCGGGCGTAAGATCTTGTTAGACGTCAAAACATTTTATAGTAACGTATTAAAATCGTTTTGATTTCACATTTTTGTAAATGTTACTGACATCACAATGTTCATTAAATATTAGAAACGTATACAAAGTTCGGTCGGCGGTTTAGTCCAGTTTATTTGCACTAAATGATGTACGCACGAGCTATCAAGGCCTGGCTAATTTTAGTTGCGCAAAGTCTGGTGTAGTTCTCAATACATAAAACTGTAAGCACTTCCGTGTTGCTGACTCGCAATGCAACAATAATGTTCTATGTTTCGCCCGCGGCTTTCACCGCGAATATATTTCTCCATACAAACTGCTATATACTCTTTGAATTTCCATTGTTTTTAACAATGGTGACTCCACCTATATTGTCACCATTTTTAACTAAACTCACAGAAACCGATCCTTCAACAACAAAGAATTTATTTTATCAATTTTGTTGCACAGTAATTACATCGCCGACGGCTATCATTGCCAAATTGCATTAGGTAGCGATTTTAGTACTGGCGAGATCGTGTAGCGGATTAAGGTGTGTTTTATTCTACTAGGTTCAATGCGGTCTGATCATCCGTTCTCCATAATCAAAATATCTTGTCATGTAAGCAAAATAGTTTTATTTCATATTTAAGATGTTTTGGAGCAAACTCATTCCCTGGCATCCTCTGAACGTCCTACAAAATTGTCATAAAAATCTATCCACTTGAAGAATGCATAGGCGACAAACAGATTTAACAGATTGTTACAGCCGCACACTGTCTTCAGGTAAAAGTTCTTTGAAGTCCGCTGTCGCTCAACGTCAGGACAGCTTCGTACATCAATTGTGGCACCAGAGGTATGACAGGGCGTTCACTCCGCGCCCAAAATACTGCACTCCGACAAATATAACCCGCGCACGATCTACACGATTGTTCATGTACGCTGCGCCTGTGTACATATCGAGACTTACGCAATAACATGCACCTGCTCCGGCGATATCAAATATTACCAGGAAGCGGTGTTTAAGAGAAATCATATACACAGATGTTTACAATTTTATATCATTTTAAAGACACGAATATGTTTAGTTTGTCTTCTTAAATTGTTTTTAATATAACTTGTTGCGTGTTGCCTATCCCTTTGTGCTATTAACACAAATGACGACGACGACGACGACGACGACGACGCGGTACGCTGTGTTTTGTAATTAGTCCGGCCTCTTCCTCATTCCCCAGATCTGTCCTACAATGCTGTAACCCGGACACTAAGTATATTTTGGGTTAGAATTTTTAAATTGTTAAAATACTATTTGAAGTATAATATTTTGTAACTTGTTGTTCTAATTGCAAAATTACGGATACTGGGATATGGGTACTTTCCGAATTTCGTTTGTAACTGCTAGAGACATGATCGTAACTAATCACAAGCCGTAACAAAGTTTGAATGTTGTAGTAGTTGTATTGGTGTATTGCCAGCTCTGGCCGTCGAACCCTCTCCGTGCGCTCTCGTCGCCTCTTTTGGTATTGCGACACCTCACCTTGATCCATTTTTTACACGTTTCTACGTTTACGAGCTAAACATAAAAGTCATCGTTATTCAGCAACTTCGAAATTAATTAAATATATCCAATATGTTATTGCGCATATAATTTAGCACGTGTTGTTATGTTTACAACTTGGTACACACTACGTAGTTCCTCTTTTCTTACTCCACGTGATGGCCAGCGTGACGAACCTACCGCGTGCCAGCATGCCACTCACAAACTATTCTAAGTGATTCTAAGTGACAGAGTTGTAGTTTAGATATTACTTGCATTTGTTTCAAAAATTAAACGTTACTTAACTTATGCATTGTTTGTAGACCTTTTAAATTTCACTGATTGTAAACTGGGAAACTGATTATTTTGATTTCGTTGGTGATAGCGATGTAGTAAACAGTCACTTTCCATTACCACTAAATACTAACAGTTGATCCGAGATTGCACTCACATTTGTAATACTTATAACCACAATATTTCCATTATAAGTTGCGGTGTTAGCCGCTATTCCGCTGCTCGCCAGCTTTCCCGCTTTTACGCTTTATAACTTCAATAAACGTTTTTCTTATTCATGTTCTGTCGTTGTTAAATTTCTATTGTCAATGCTCCCATTTGCTTTTATAGCTACATGTAGAATTGATTTTAGATCCGCAACGTTTTTAACTATTGCAAACGTTATTACAGAATTTAACTCATATGGTGTTAAAATCAAGTAAGAAATATGCAAATACCGCACGCGCTAGTTGTGATGCGATGCAAAGCGTTCATCTGTGGATTGACCGTGCAAAACATATCAGCACTTCATAGTTATACGAAATCTATGAATATAGTACGACCTTCAGAACAAAGATAACGTTTTTAAACCTCAGTGAATATCTGGCTTCTATCCAAACTCTTCTACCGCTGGATTTGACACATCACAACCAAACAAAACACCATGATGAGTTAACATTCTTTCCTCTACAAGTCAGAGGAGCTTCAAGTGAATATTAAACATGCCTTAAATGACTTCGAAGGTAATTTATCTTCGTAAACTGGGAAAAATAAAGCAAGTAATCATGCAAAATATCTTTCAAAAATACATTGAATGTAATAAACGTGAAAATTAACAAATAGAAAGTTTGCAACAACGAGAGCCGCTGTTTTTATGCCGTTAAATAAAACTGTTGTGCAATTCGTTCGAGATTAAATCCTTTGATATTGATCTCAACACTTTATTAACAGATACATGTTAACGTTAATTGCGAAAACATTTTAGAAATATCATCTTCTGAATATAAATGCTACAGATAACGTACCATATGTTTCATTGGTTCTTTCATACAAATCGAAGCTCGTAAATTCATTTTATGGTTTACGACAGGCAGAATCTATAAAACAACTTAATGTTTATTGTCGTTCATTAAATAAACTGCAAATCACTAACCGGATTTTGTATATCGTCGCAACATTGTAAAGAAAGTGTATTATGTGTGAGGCTAACAGATTGTTATATTTTTAAACGTATCCTAGGCGACCAACGGTCGGCGGTCGGCGGTCGGCAGTGGACGGCGGCGGCCGGTGACCTGCCAACAATCTGGCCCACTGATCTTCTACTATACGAAGAATTGTTCGCGTGTATTTAGTTCATTTCCGCTAATTAATAGGTTACTATAACGAACTGTTTTCCTCGTAAAAAACATTACGAAGGCTTATCGTAATTTGTGGTAACATTTTAACTTAAAACTCCATTCTTAAACTTTTTGAGCGAAGAACGACATTTTACTTGGTAAAGGTTCCAATGCAATATCGACTATCGTAAGCCACAATTGTGCGATTTACATCTTGGTTAATGTTTTTAACATTAACAAGATGAATACTAATATCTGTGTTTAGCAAACGACGTTGGAAACAACATTTTGATGTCGTAATTAATCGTATTAATGTTCTTAAAATAATATTTCAAAGATAGGACACGTAGGATCGTAAGGTTGCAGTTGCGCTGCCGCCGGTCGCATCAACTTTGGACAGACGTAAAGAAGTTTGGCAAGACCGCTCTTGTATGGCAAAAACTATAATTATGCGTGTTTATTTTTAGCTGTAAACAATATAGTTCGAGTACATGACTAGGCAAGTTTTTGTTGCCCTTTTAAACTTGGATTTTTAATTGTTTACTCTCGCATAAGGCAAGGTATCTGACGACAAACAATTTTATGTACATTCATTACTAATTAAAGGTTTACACGGAGACTGCTTATTTACCTGTGTACCATTTGTACCTGTGTATTACCATTCGTGTAGCTTTTTTTTCTCGGGGTGTGTCGCAAAAAAATATATAAAACTACTGTTTCTATTGCAACTCTTTAATGACTAGATTTTTTAAAATTATATCACGGATTTTGCCTAATATTGCAATTAAAAATGTTGTCGCAAGGTTGGGGAGTGCGGAATGCGTCTCCGTCTCGGTCCGGAATTGGCCTCACGCCCTTCGCCGCCAAATGCAACAAAACTATCGGAAAACATGTTATGCGCTGACTCATATGTCAGACACATCTCTCAACACACGACACACACACAACGTTTACATGTCTCCAATACTATTCTTTTGGATAAAATTAGAAAAGTATTTTCTTATTTCATGTGAAGTATGAAAAGCCAAAAGTATTAAACTGATTGTAGTAGAATATAGTATTATAATTTCCCATACTAAAACTACACTAGGGGAACAATTAAAGACTCTGAGGCAGTTAGTACATTCGGGTTAGCGTTTAGATTTCGATAAAACGACAAACGTAACAAACTTAACAAAAGGTAGACATTTACGTTGATCTTAAAAGATGATTTAAAATTAGCAGAATACAACAATATACATCAGTCGGAAATGTCGGAACTCGAGTAATCAAGAGATAAAACGATATTAAGAGCATCCTTTAGAGTAGATCCATTGCTCAAAGGCGACTGTACCTAGCTTATAGAATTCATCAGTACAAATATCATTATGACAAACAAAAAAAAAATTTCTATTGCTTTCTAACAACACTTAAAGTGACAAGTGGCTATAAGTACAGACAAACGGCATGAGATTGCATTTTACCTTAGCCGATGTCAACCGCAGCTGTGTTTGCTGCATTTCTTTGATTACTTTCTAAAGATTTCTGTATCTCAAAACATAACTTACATTAACAAAATATGCGGTAAAATTAAAGTTTGAGGATATTTAAGTTTTTTAATATTATTTTTGTATCGCGTTACAAAATGGGTCAGTTCTTTCAATCAGCCGTGTTGTTGGAGGGCGCCACACAAGGTCACTGCACTCGTTAGCAGCTAATGACATGTCGTCACGTCTTCTACATAACAAAGATTTTTTGGAAATAAATCAAGATAAAAGAATGGAATTAGGTAAATTAAGCGCCAAGCTAATGAAGTAATGTGTTGATGCAGGAGACGGTGCAACGCAGCGGCGACGGCGAGGTGACCAGCAGGAGCAGCACGGTGCAGCACATCGATCTCGACCAGTGCTGGGACGAGCGTGAGCTACGCCAGCTTGTGAGTTACAATATGTGCTATGTACCAGCTTATAAATATTGTACTGAGCGGATTATCTGCATCGACATACAAACAACGACTATCGGCTAACCGCGGGCTGCTCGGTGGACGGTGACCATGGGGTGCAATGTAGGACGCCGTTAGTTCCGCTTGCGCGCTGGCTGACCGCTTCCGCAGCTATTCTTCTATTTTTACCCAACCTAAATACAGTTTTTCAACACTAGTTTTCATATAACGTAGTAGTATCGCGCAATAAAATACAAAAAACCATAGCTGTCGGATTCGAATCTTAATTTTGATTCCAATTATATGGAACTTCAATCTATTCAAGCTACTTGAATTCATATTTTCTTTTTGTCTTTTAAATTAATAAGCGTTAGGCAATTTTATGATGTATGGATAAAGAAAATGCACTTTTCATTGCAGCTGGAGGAGTGCAGCGACTACGACCAGCGACGTCGCCTCCGTGCGCGCATTCGCACCCTCATGGCCGAGCAGGAAGGTTTGTCTTAGATATGTTTTTTTGAGTTAATATCTACTAATATACTATAGAGCTTATTTTGAACAAGAAGCGAATGTACTACAGCTTGTACGAGCGCGGTGACAGAGGCGCTGGCGGCCGCGGGCGAGGGCGAGGTGGAAGCAGACGGCGAGTCCCGCGGTGAGTGCCTCCTGCTGCCGCTCCTACAGGGCCTGCTGGCCAAGGACGGCGCGCCGTCGCTGTCCGGCGCCACGGCCGCCGTGCTGGCCGACGTGCGCCGCGCTCTGGCCAGGCTGCGCGCCGCCCTCGCGCCGCCCACCAAGCACCCGCACGCGCAAGCCCTCCTCAACCTGGCCGAGCGCCTAGAGGATGCGCTGGATGCCGACCGCCTCGATGGCTGCCGTCGTCTGCGCCGGCGCAACCGCGCCGCCAGACACACCGTGGCCGTCACCCACAGTGACCTCGAGGAGGCTCGCCGACTTATAGACAATACTACATCCCCTCCTCCGCAGCAAACGCAGCAAGCGACTCCTCTGCCGGCGGAACCGCGAGATACCGTCGAAAAGCGTGCCCAACCGCCTCGCAAGCCCGATTTCTTTAGGCACTCTATAGCAGACGCTGCGCCCGATCCGGTACCGCGCTGGCAGGAATCCAGGAGTATAGCCGCCATTGCAAATAAATTCGATGCTAAAGTCGATACCGAACCCGCCAGGCGTGTCCCCATCCAACGTTCGCCCGCGGTGCCAAAGTCTCCGGGAGAAATAAGCCGCGTTCCTCTATACCGTCCCCTTCCTCCCACGTATAACTTTGCGGCGCTGCCCACCGCCGACACTTCCAAACCGTTAAATAGATTCAATAATAATAGTAAGCGTGCTCGAATGAAACGAGCCAATACTATAGATATTGGTAAGCCGCTGGGCGGGTATAAGGTCGATGACGACGAGGGCGGCTGCGCGCCCACTGTCCCGGAGTTTTGTCCGAAGACCGACAATGATAGGAAATTCCTTGCGTTTATGCAAAAAAATCGAGAGGTAGAGCCGACGGGCCCCGCCAACTGGAGCAGCCGGTTCGGTAATATTAAAAATGCTTTCGAGAGCCGCGAGCGAGTCGAGCACGCCGAGCCGCCTCGTGCGGTCAGTGCCAGTGCCCGCCGATACCACGCCGGCGATCACAATGCTCGGCCGAGAAATTTCAATACCGATGTTACAATCAGCAGACCTCCGTGGGCTCAGCGGAGAGAATCTATTCGCGCCCCTCCTAACCCTTCTCAAGCGCCGACCTCGATCCAACCAGCACGAACCCTAGCGAGCCCACCAATTGCCCCACCAATGAGGCCTTTTATTGCAAAACCTATACCCGTAAACCAATTCTCCCACGCCCCCATGTCAGCTTTCAAACCTCTCAAAAAGATAACCTCGCCCACTTCTGCACCTCCCAATGTCTGGAGTCCTCCGTCGAGTCTCGTCAAATCCCCCACGTCGGATAACTTACCCTTGGTCGCCTACTCTCCGAAATCCTTACTCCCCAGTCCCCCAACTTCACGAGTTCCTTGGTCCTCAGATAACGAGAAGCCAAGAAAAACTGTCGGACTTGTTGCTTCTAAATTTGAAAATGACAAGCTGGAGTCTCACGCTCCTCTGCCGAAATTATACAGTTACCACCCTCCCACGCCACCGACTCACGTCACCTCCCCACAGACGCAGAGCTACCCCATCAAAGCTATTCCCAGCCAGAACGAGCTATCCGCGCCGGAACTCGTAAAGAAGATACATGAAACGAATGCGCCATCGGAACATTTTCCTCGACCGATGGACGCACAAAAACTTCAAATAGAATTCTACGAGCGACAGGTTCGCGAGAAAACCCGCCGGGGATCAATAGCAAACGGATACCGCGAGCCTGAGCCGAAACCTCCGGCGCCTCCTACCTATACCATAGTAGACTACACTCCTCCGACCGTGTCCGCTTCCTTCGTTCCTCTGCAGCAAACACCGGACATAGAAAAGGCAAAGGCGCATAAAGTCGACTACTTGCCGGACGTCGTCATGAACGAGAATATAGTCGAGTATGCGATACCGAGTCGGCCCATATCCAGCCCCGCGAAACCATCCTTGCAGAACGGAGTCGTCGACGACTTACAGGAGGGCACCACTGAGCACGTTAGCGTCGAGACAAAAGTGATGCGCGGCCCGGTGCGCGGCTCCGCGACCATCACATCAGGCGTCAGAACGCGAGCCGCCGACGGCCTCCGCGCCGCGTTAGACCGCTTGGCGCCGCCCGCCATTCCTCCCGCTCATAGAAATCACAGCAACGACAGCAAGTCGCCATCGAGAATCTCTAGTCGAAACTATAACGACGGTAGCCCCTCCAACTTCTCCGGTTTCGGCCGGCCCGTCGCCTCACGGAGTCAAGGCCACCTCGGGTCCGACTGCGACAGCATGCCCTCCAACCAGTCGGCGTCGAGTGGCTCTTCGAGCCCGTTGGCGCGCTGCGGCTCATGGCACCAGCTCGCCTCGCCACAGCCCTCCCCGCGTCGTGTTACTACTCGCACAAAGTCCATGCATCTGCTCGCCGCGCCTAAACTGTACGAGGGCGGAATCGCTCGCGAACAACTTCCCGACAAACGGCGCACGGTGGAGGCGTACTTTGCGGGGCGTTCGGAAGCGGCGCGCGCTGCGAACGCACCGGGAAGCATGTTCGCGCTGGGCCGCAGCCGCACCATGGGCACCCTTGCCGAGCTGCAGCTACTGGACGAGAGCAACGCGGACGACGCGTTCGAGGACCTCGTGTCGGCGCTAGCTTAGCGCAACATTCCACTGGGTAGGCGCGGAGACGTGAGTCGTGTGTGTGTGGCGCCTCGTCCGCTTGTGTCGCGTCGCATGCCCCCCGCCCCACCCCCGCCCGCACTTCAACCGGTTCCCTCCCACCCCCCTATACTCGATGTACATAAACATATTAGTTAAACCTCCGATCATTGAATGCAATCGACACGGATCTTGGGCATTTAGTGACGGTAGTGGGGCCGTATCCTCTGCACCTTTGCATCTTTGTGAATCAACTGTGTTGTGATTTTAACAACTATAACATTATATCGTACGCCTCCCCCCCTCCCCCGCCTCCCCTGTTGCCTTCGTGCGGCATCAGACACTGTCACAGTTGCTTTGTGTGCAGTATGTCATTAAGCCCAAGACTTGTGTCCACTACTGTACGTCACCTATATAACTGTGTTATTTTGACTAATAGCTTTAAGTATTACGTTTCGTTTTGCTGTTATGTTTTACATTGGTTTTTTCTTGTTTGTTCATTCGATTCAAGAAGAGAAAAGGTATCTGATGATCTATTGTAAATTGTTTACAGAGGAGGAGGAGGTAACGAAGGTGACATCCAGCGTGAGGAGGAACTCCACAGAGAAGACCGTTAGCACCAGCACCAGCACCACCATCAAAAATTCCAAAGGTTTTTTTCTGCACTCAGTCCAGCTTGCATCGTATACTACTGTAAAACAATAAAGTCCACATTCTAAACGTTGAAATGTTCCGTGTGCAGTGATCGAGAGCATGACGCGCGCGGCGCCCAAGCCCGTCTCGCCGTTCGCCAAGTTCCGGCAGCTCGAGAAACAAAACACCATCAACTCCCCCAAGTGAGTGCCTCGCCGCACACACACGCACACACATTCATACACGTACAGATCGTCTTGTATATCAAATTACATATTTATTTAATGTATTTCCGGATTCAGACATATAATACAAGTATTTTAAAACAATATTTTATTATTTTTATATAATACATTTATCAAACATCCATAAATAGATTATCTAGAATTTCTATAAATTCAAATCGAACATTTTTCGCTTCATATATTATTTTAATGCAAATATATATTTATTTTGGCAGCTGTGACTGTGACTGTGGATACGAATAAGGGAAACAAGTAAATATTAATGTTATACCACATTCATACCATTTTATTAGTGTCTTCATTACAAAGTAGAAAGAGATTATGAAGTAGCGGGCGTTGGCTTACACAGAGTACCTCACGCTCTCGCCTCCTCGATACACGTCATCCGCGCTGGCTTGTAGCCGCTCGAGCTCCTCCATCCGGCGTCAGGCAGACCTCATCAGTTACAGCGCACTTATCATTCAGTACAATTCAATCGAGCACCACATTGTATTTTGTAAATAACCCGCGACCCCTCCCGCCACGCAGCACCGAGCGTGCGCCCCGCACCTCCGTGTGACAGCACACCACCTAACCGATGCCAGGAGCTGGCGGCTCCTCGACTACTCTCCCTTCTATATGACTGATAGACTCCCAATACCATATAAGAATCTTGAGAACTGCGGTATTAACTTTAACTAGAAGTGCAACCAATTCAATCTTCTTCTCGTTTGAAAAAATTGTGTAAAACTCGTTTCCCACATTCACGAATTACGATGAATATTTTAAGCTATCTTCGGTTTCCAACAGCCTTATCGTATTAGATAGATTCCAGCAAAATAGAAAATGCTCTTAGTTAGATATGTATGAGGGCTCGAGATATAGACAGTAGCGGGGCGAGTGGTAGGCCACACAGCCACGCCAGGGTCGGCAGTGGCGCTCGCACTAACCTGAGTCCCGCTTGTAGCGCGCCCGCGAGCCCGCAGAGCCCGGGCTCTCCGTCGCAGCCCTACTTCAAGTTCACCGATCCCGCGCTGCAAGCCAGCGCCGTCACTATAAAAGAACGGCTGCTGCACTGGTGTCGCGACAAGACCCGGGACTACGAGGTACTGCACGCCGCGCCCAGCCCCGCCCCGCCTGCACACCGCCTCTTCCGCCTCTCCCGCCTCTTCCAACACTCTTCTACTCCCTGATGTTCCTTCGCACTCACTAACCTGTCACTGCCAGCCGGCACTCCGGCGGCTCACTTGGCACAACCCTACTTCAATAAGTACGTGTTTGTTAAAGTGGCGCTGTTAAGCGTCTTCCTATTGGCAAATGCAAATTTTACTTTAATCCGATTACAACCGTTGCAAAACGTTCCTCAAAGTCGCAAACTAGTAACATTCATGATTAATAAGATATAAGTTGTTAAAAAGATGCCGTCTTCTTATGTAAATTTTACCAATCTAAATAGCAACCTAGATACTATAAAATTAGCTCAGTTGTTGATAAAGACGTATTTGTAGTTGAAATAAAGCTATAAGATTTGCATTTGCCGGCGGCGGCGGCAAGCAGCGGCACGCGGCGGTACCGCGGTACGCCTCTCATACACTTCACGCTTTTTACGCTTTTTATGGCTGTGCTACTTTCGTATTTTAAACTTCCTTTGTATATATAGAACATACAGTCTATACTTCATATTCATATTCATCACACGACCAACTTCTATTACTTTGGTATCGTAGAAATTATCAATATCGAAATCATTCACAAAACAATATGACAAACGATCGAGTGGTTATTAAAAATATTAACTTTATATTTTTTCAAAAAACAAGATTGTTGAAATAGAGTCTAACGTTGAAAATACGAATAGTTAACAGAAATAACGGTGTTTGTAAAGCATGCTCGTGTTCTCGAGTCGGGCAACACCAGCTGCGACTGGATCGGCTGCGTTCATTTTAGCGTTAACAGTTCTAAAAAAATGTTTTTTGTTGTCTATTATTTTAATTTCCCACTTTTAATTTGCTAACTTGGTTAATAATATATTCTTAAAGCTGAATGTGTTCTAAATGTTTTATTTAAGAAATTTAAATGTTACATAACTTTTTTGTAAATACTTACCTGTATTTTGTTACCCTTTAATTATAATCTGAAAAAGAGAGGAACCTAATGATGTAGTAGATACATTTACTATGAATTGAATTACAAAGAAATCTTTGATAACGAAGGTTAAATCTGCTAATGTCTGCCGACACGTCTGCTCGTCACCGTAAGCTAACTAGCAGTTGAGAGACGCGGTGCGGTGTTTGACGTGATGCGATGACGTGGTGACCTGTTCCGCAGAATGTGAAACTGGAGAACTTCTCGACGAGCTGGGCGGACGGGCTGGCATTCTGCGCGCTGGTGCACCGCTTCGTGCCCGACGCCTTCGACTACCGCGACCTCTCGCCCGACAAGCGCCGGCATAACTTCACGCTCGCCTTCAAAATTGCCGAGTGAGTATACACTTTTACACGAGACGCTCGTTTCTCTCGTAACGGAATCTCTCTCATCTCACCGTGACCTTTGTCATTTATGAAGTGAATGAACATTATCAATATAACGTTTCCAGAGAGAAGGCGGGCATCTACCCCCTGCTGGACGTGGACGACATGGTGGCGATGCGCAAGCCGGACTGGAAGTGCGTCTTCACCTACGTGCAGTCCATCTACCGCCGCTTCAAGGACGAGCAGTAGTCGCTCCGGGCCGCAGTCCGCGGCCGGGAGCGGCTTCTCGGTAGTCGAACGCTTCGGTCGCACGTCGCGTTTGTAATGTTTCGATATAATTATTCTTCCAAAGAACGTTTGTTGAATTGTTTGTTGCTATATGTCAGATGTTTATCGGCCAGCGAGCCGCCCGACTCGTCGTTTCTCCAAGCGCTGTCTCGTGAACGGTCCTCCTATTTATTCTAATCTCAAGATGTATGTGATTTTTTTTATAAATTAGCTTGTAAGTTAACTAACAAATATCTCGAGCGATGTTAATGTAAGTCATGCGTAGTATACAGTTATATTATAAGATGTATTTTCGCTATCGATTCCCTCGAGAACACCGCGCGGAGCGGGGATCGGCAGGATCGTCTTCACTTATTTCTCTACATAAGCAAGCTGTATCCCGCTGCGCCGCGCCGCGCACTATTTATATTACGCGATTATATTTACGATATTTTAACACTATTTTGTTTATTTACTTCTTTAATTTGACATTAATAATATCGGCTTGAAATAATTGTCTACTGACATAAAAACTGACTACAATTATTTTATTATAATTTATATTATTAGAATTGAAATAAAATAAATAATTAACGTTTTCATTCGTATCGTTTTATTTACACCTCCTGTATTTTCTTCGATACAAAAATAAAAATGGATAAAAAAACTATGAATATAATTGCGCACGCGACTGAATATACGAACATTTTTGTCATTATCGGCGAGAAGCGGCGCTGGCGCGGGGCTGGCGCGGGGCTGGCGCGGGGCTGGCGCGGGGCTGGCGCGGGGCTGGCGCGGGGCTGGCGCGGG
>DVQG01000002.1:0-37158 GCA_018231605.1 Papilio ambrax
CAGCTAACGGCGCAGCTAACGGCGCAGCTAGCGGCGCTGCCAGCGACGCAGCGTGCGGCACGCCCAGCGAGGACGCCGACACGGGCGCGCTCGCAGCAGACGCGGGCGTGCTTCGAGACAGACTGCTCACGTTGCTGCTGAAAACAGATCAAATACATAAGACTTAATATAATTCAACAAGTAATTTATAAGCGAAATAAAAAATTCTGATTACATAATTGTTTTGCCTTTCCTCACAATTCCCATTATAATATTTACGTTTATTTGTTTGCATTTTTAATACATATGAGAAGAAACCCTTTACCTGAAGCTTTCTCGCTCCCTGCCGGGGCTGTGTCCGCGCGGCGAGTAGGAGAGCGGCGCGTGCGGTGCGCCCGCCGCGCCCAGCGAGCCCGGCGTGTGAGGCCGCACGCCTTTCGGTGTCTTCGGAGCGACCAGCGGCGATGCCGATAGACTTGTTCTCTGCAAGTTTTATATAAATTAAATGTTTATTAAAATTTACTAATAATTTATTAAAATACCACGTTCACATGACCTTACGGCGTAAAATTTTACATCTTGCGTATTGTTATTACATTGATTCTACTACTGAGCATGAAGCAATGAAAGTAACTAACCGTGTCACTGGTATTCCTTGGCGAGGCAGCTGCTGGTGGTAAATATGGACTGTGTTGCAATGTGGTGGCGTAAGGAGCGTATAGAGGGGGATACGAATTCGCAGAGTACACCGCCGGGGGAGGGAAGCCATTAGAGGCGGCGAGAGTGCTGCTAGTGACGGGGCCCTCGCTCCGAGGCGGCTCGCCAGTAGACACCACCGCTTGTCTCGAATCCACAGCTGCTTGTGCGAGTGGATGTGGATGACTGCTGTTTGATGAGGGAGTCGAGACTGTCGTTGCGCTGGTCGACGTCGGCGTATCCACATGATTAATTGGCTGCATCATAGAGACAGGCGGCGCCAACGTCGTCGGGTGAGGTGGTAAGCTCAGACCAGGATGTTTCATGTGCGAGTAACTGGACATCGTGCTAGTCGTGGAAGCCAGAGAGAGCGGCGCACCGATGTGGTTCGGTGTAGATGTCGCTAACGCATTGGAATTGCTCATGGGAATACTTTGGTGGCTCATAATGGAATGGCTGTTGATAGAATGGCTTAAATGAGTCGCCATCTGATTAGCAGTCGATTGTATATAACTGGGAGCGATATGATTCGCGACACTAAACGACGAGAGATGCGGCGAGCGGTTCGCATACGACGATTGAACGGAATGTTTTTGCAAACTGGTTTGACTTTGATAAGGTATCGAATGGCCGTGAATACTGGAACTTATACTCGAGTTTACATGACTAGACCCGATATTAGGGGCGGGATAAGAGCGGGACGCGGTAGGAGAGTGTGGCCGCCCGGGGACATTCTGGTTAGGAAGACACGTGGTATTCGAGGAGGGAGTAGAAGTTTGAGGGAGAGCGCTAATGCGATTGGGAAACGAGGTGGGAACAGAATGAGGTTGCGAGGAGGGCGGGGGATTCCGAACATCGTGTCCGGGCATGACGGGGTGAGACTGCGGGTGCGGCACCCGGCCGGGCAGTGCGGCGTGCGGGTGCGCCTGTGCGAGAGGGGAAGGTGGAGCGTGCAGCGGTCGCTGGGCATGGTGCGCGTGCAAGTCCAACGGCGCCCCCGCCGGCTCGCTCGGTTCCGTCCGCGTCTCGTGGTTTGTATGGCGATAGTCGGGGAGGGCGGCGGTGGCGTGGCCTTGGTACGCGGTATGCGAGGGGAAGAGCGGAGAGGGCGCGGGCGGCGCAGGGGGTGCGGGCGTGGGGCTATCGGCTGCGGCGCGAGCACCGGGCTGCAGCTTGTTGTTGCTGGCGGGGCGCTCGGGTGTGTCCGGGCCCGCGGCGCCGACCGGCCGTGCGGGTATCTGCGTAGCAGCATGTCCGTCGAGCGCGGGGATGTGCGCGCTGCTGGGCCGGTGGGGGGTGTCGGCTCGGAATGGCGGAGGCGGTAGCGCGGGCGGGGGCAAAGCGGCGGGTGCGGGTGAGGGCGCAGGCTGCGGCAGCGGCGCGGGCGCGGGGCTCGCGCTGCCGCCGACAGGCGCACGCGACAGAGCTAGCGCGCCGCCGCTTCCGCCACGCGCCACCAGTTCGTTCTTTCCTCCCGCACCCGCGCCCGCGCCCGTCATCCGGAACAGAGAGCCGGCGTCCGATGCCTGTAAATTTGTTTTAATCTTTTAGACTAGTGTATACTATGTCTACTACTATTATTCAACTTGAACTTTGATAATAGCACTAAAATAGACAGATCAAAATTGTAAATCATCAATCAAATGATAAAAATTTTATGGTTTGGTAAAGTTAGGTCAGCTGAATGTTTTTTTTTTATTATAATTTAAGTGTTACATATAAAACAACACTTACATCATCCATTGATACATCGTGATATCTTGGTGAAGCATTTCTACTGTTTTCTGGACTCGCCTGCAACGAAGAAAAAAAGAAATAAATATCGAGGTAACAAACACAGGGTCTATTTATTTTCAATGTAGATTTAATATGCATGAAAGAAAACGTAAGCATATGTCTTGAATAATATGGGCGCATAGCGCGGGCTGATTAATATACGGCGGCGGGTTGCATAAATGCAATATTGCGGCACGAGCGCGCCTTTGATCAGATAACTGGTGCACTCGCGCCGGCCGGCAGCTGCGCGCCCACATGCCGCAACCATTATTACGGCTCCTATTATTAGCTGAATGTCAATTCATTAGAAGCGTAAGTCTTTATTAAGTAGTTTATTTATTAAAAGGCAAAAAAGCAATTTATTGAGATTTAAACTATTCAAAATAATATTATCAGTAGTCATTAACAGTGGTAGAGCCCGCTTTAACATCTTCGCACAAATGGGCTGGCTCGCCCGGTGAAATACCACCACCACACAGAAAATAGACGTGAATTGGAAACAATTCCGCGTTTCGTCTGATGAGTGTGGTGCCGGAGGCCTAGTTTTAGTCCCTTTCCCCTTCCACCCTTTTCTTAAGAGGAAAGGGTGGGAAGGAAAAATGGATTTGACAGTGGATGGGACACATAGGAAGGGGAAATGTCCTCTTTATTTGCGTCTCCTCCGTAAATTAAGGGTTGGCAACGCATCTGCAATTGCGGACGTTTATGGGCAGCGGTCGCTTTCCATTTGGGCGGATTCAGGTGGTCGCTTGCTCGTTTGCCACCTTATATTATAAAAATAAGGTCTTTTATTTACAAAAGGAACTACTTTTTTATTCCGATGTCTTATAGGAATAACTTTATAATTCAAAATACTTTCAAACTTCGTTAGCTTTAACGTTAATGAAGTTGTAAAAAAAAAGTACAAGGTTTCAAACACCAATAAACGATATTATTTTAAAATTCAATACAGCAACGATTAAAATTAATAAAAAAATCCTTTATAAAGTTATCGTTGATAAAGTTTTTGCAGTATATTATATTATACCACTTAGAAAAAAACGGAGCCGCAATAAATTGCTAGCGTGCATGTTCGAGTTACGCCTTAGAAAATTGTTTGAAAAAAAAAACATGAAATTAATCTGTCGAATAGGGAGGATTTATTATATTTATTACAACCAATTCGTATTTAAGACGTAAACGAAAGTAATTGAGCTATATTTATGACTACAAATAGCTCAATAAAACTAGTTGAATAACCGACTCGTTTACGGTTGTAGCAATTTAGTCTTCGAATCTATTAACTGAATCTAAAAGAAATTGATAAATGGAAGCGAAATTTTTGTTAAATGTAGAGGACTAACAATATTTCATCTAGTCTATAATTAAAATGAAGTAAACAAGAACGTTTACGTTTATCAACATTACTACTGCTTGTCGAACAATAATTATTTACTTCCTTCAATTTAATTGTAACACGTTTATGCATCTTGATAATTGTTAAGAAATGTTAACAACCTGCTATTACTGTCTAGCTATTATTGTTTAAAGTTCTTTTAATTATTGCTAGAGAACTTTATAATTAACACTAATAAGAGACTCCACATTTGAATTAGTATCTTGAATTAGAACCTTTGAAAACTAAGCTAAGTTATTTTGGACTCTTAAAATATTCCAACACTGCGATTATTTTATAGCAGACACTAGACTCAAATAATGCTATCAAGGGCAATAAAGATGCGGTATTACAGAGCAATCCAGCCGACGATCATCGAAAACACCCGAGTGAGTAGCAATTGAAGCACTAAGGAACACGCTCAAAGGCAAGTGGCAAGAAGAGGCAGTGAATCGATCGGCCGTAAGGGGGCAAATCGTTTCGGGAGCGTTCCGGCAATTGAATGTTTAGTGTTATCCGGCGAGGGTGGGTCGTGGCTCCGGCAGCGTCGCAACAATGGACTGATAAATCAAGTATGTAGCGCGCGTGCGGCCAAGCGCCTCGTCTCGCCTCCGCCCAGACGCGTGCACAAAGGACGCCGACTCGCCGCTCTTGTCACCATTCCTAGTGCACTTTGGTGTTTTAATTCGCGTTTATACATGCGCTTTTGTCGTGCCGACTTTGCGATGAAAAAACTTTTATTCCTGTCATGTTTGCCGCGCAATGGCGTACGTGTCATCCGGTTTGGCAGATCTATCAAACATACCGTCATCAGCGCTTCTATATTGAATATTACAATGAAAAAGTGTTTTGTGACCAAGTTCTTAGTCCTTAACGTATACAAGCAATTTCAGCACTACAATGGTAAAAAACTAAGAGTAGTAACAGCTTACAAATACGAGAATCAATGAATTATTGAACATTTACACTTTTTAATTTCAAAAACGCAAACCAGTGACAGCAAGATTAAAAACGGACATCATCACATATTAGCATCATATGTATTATGAATGCGTTTTGTTAGGGGGACACTGTCCAGCAAATACAGTTTTATACATCTTAATGTATGTTAAATTCGGAATAAATGTTTTCAATTTGCAATTTTATAGACAACGAGGCAGTTTATTCAGAAAAAAATGATTTGGTTTCATGAGATGTGGAACACAATAGCGCCGCCGCCAGCTGTTTATTCAGTGTCGGCGGCACGTTCATCGCGCTCCGGCACCGCGCTACTGTATTCATCAGAAATTTATATACGCTATGTAAATTGCAAATACATAAAAATATGTATTTATATTTAATCATCGACATAAATAAATGGGTGATTTATAAATATCAGTAAGATTTTTGGCTTATCTGATCTTAACTAATTATCATATAAAAATATCTAAGATTTGTTCTGGATATCAATGCCAGAACATCAAATTGTTCTGTACTTAAATAATAGAAACTAGAAGCATTTCATGATGAATTCTACACATGAATCCACCTGTTTACACGTATTTTTAACCTGGTTTCAATGTTTGCTTAAGTTTAACAAACAATACGCTATTACGTCGCGTGCAGCGAGCGCCGGTGAGCAAAGCGGCTTGCAGCGCGTACGACGACCTAATCGCGGTTATATCACGTATAATGAGCTAATGCTAACAATATTAAAGCGTTCGTCTGACGCTCGACATCGCTCGTAGCTCAGCTGCCTGTATACATTTACGCTAATACGACCGTGCCCCAATTACCTATCGTAATCTGGATGAGAAAAGATTAAACTATTAATCCAATCGTTTTTTAACGTGTATAAGATGGAAAGTAATGTTCAGCTATTGTCACAAGCCCACGCATCACATTTAGCGAAAGAATTTGCAATACATTGTAGCAGCAGTCTGATGAAATATGCGTTGAAAAATGCCGTGGCTTTTTTTCTAATGTATGAGCCGGTGGGCGCGGCGTGAAACGATGCTATAATTACTTGTAACCGAGGTGTCTTCGTGAAGAACCGGCGCAGAACGTTGGCCGCGTGTAAAACGACTTTTACATTTGAAAAAGATAATCGGTGAGGTATTAGCACGATGAGTGATGTCGTGTCGGCGAGCAATAATAGTTTCGTCGTCCGAGCCCACCTCCGAGCAAAAACACGAGGCGAGTTTAAATAAACCGGCAATAAAAATAAACGACCCCATTAGTCAGCGATGTCAAAATAAAACTCAGCGTATTAACTCGCTTGGACTATTGATCAAGATTTTGTGTTAAGATATCATGTTCGAAAAATTGAATTAAGTTTTGATTAATGGTTTAACTGCTGAGAATACATATTTATATCTTATTAATATTAAAGGCGGCATGGTAGCCGTCGGAAGAACTAACGATATAATGGCTAGTGAATTAAATTGATTGCGTTTATTAGACTAACATATTTTCGTTTAAATTCTAGGCAATTTTAAATCTGCACTATTTTTTCAGTCAGTAATCGTGACTAATAGCGCGGTGAAATGTAGAGTAGATAATTATCTGTTTGAATTTGGAATAAAGTATAGACCAGTTAACATTTTTGCTTATACTAAAAAAAAGATTATATGCATTCAACACAAGAATTTGAACTGTGAATTGCATTTAACAGGTTCATTATTAATCGGGTAACTATTTTTAAATAATTCATTTTGTAACTATACGTCTAATAATTTAAGTTGCATTTTAATACATGTATCACCATTAATTGATGTCCCTATACTTTTACAAATATAGATTCGTTGTCAGCTAATAAAAATGCGAACCGTTTATTCGAGAGTTGAAAATAGTACGACAGACATTAAAGTGCAAAATAGAATATTTAAATGAAGAACAGATCTTGGAATAAAGTCGACTCTCGGCCGCGCTCTTCTCCGTTCCCATTGTTGCGAATCAGGGAGAGCCGGAAAAAATGGCACGATAGCTTTTCGCCCCCTCATTCGAAATTCTAATACTTTCACAAACTTTTAATAGGATAGGACTTAAAATTCAAGGAGAATTCAGAGCCGGGTAAAGTTGAGGTAGCGTTAAGCGATCATAGCCCCTGCCAACGGAATGATACGGTGAGTTTTTCTATTAGCTTTTTTCGAATAAGTCAGTTTGCTTTTGAACTGTTGTAACTGTAGGAAGAGTGTATAACTTTTTTATGCAATTTGGACATCAAATGAGTGCAGAGTTAATTTCCCGGAAAAATTTTTTTATAGCATTTGTGAAATAAGCCGCAAATACAAGTTACTGTAATGAATTACAGACACGGATAGAATAGAGTTTATCTTTTTTTTTTTAATAATTATTAAGGTTCCTATTTTAAACGAATAGTAAAGGTTAGTTAAGAAATGTTAAAAATAATAGAAATCCATTTGAAAGTTGAGGTTAATCTTATAATGCATGATGAACAAAAAATGTTTTTAATGAGTACAATAACATTCTTTTAAATAAAAGAAAATATAACATAAATCTTACAAAAGCCCTTACATCTAATAAAACGATATTGATATCGACAAAAGAATAACAAAGGCAAAGGTAAAGACGTTCTACGACCCTTGAGCGCGCACTCAAGAGAAGGCTATGAATAATTCAAATCGTATGAAGTTTACTGTATTACAATTTAATATTATTTTTCCTCAGTATTACTGAGTGTATTACCTTTTTATTTAATTCATTTATTAATTGAAATACTTATCGAACACTTTAATTTATTCTTATTGTTTCATAATTTATTGTATCTAATTTTATAAATGGCATTTGAAATTCTATCTTATTGTGCGTTTGAATTGCAATCTATTATGAAACAGGCAACACAGATAAATAATTTACAAGGATACACAAATATGTGTGAACTTGTGACAGACGTGTGTAAAAAATATAAAGTGTCCACTATGAATATTTAGCGCGAGAATTGTTTGCTCGTGACCTGAATTTAGTGCCGCATACAAAATTTTCTACGTTGCGATGGTTCGCGCATTGTCAAGAGGTTAGGGTGTCCAGCGAATTAAAGAATAATAGGACATGCGATGTAAAGAAAAAAAACTTACATTAACTATTGTTCAGCACGAACTAAGTCATTATGAGAAACAGGAATGCGTAACTAATTATTAATGATTCGGGATTTTTATAAATTATTTAATAATTATTACGGGATTTTTCATATTATTAATAAAGGTAAAAACAACGAGATAACGTAAAGGTATAAAATTATTAAACATTTTAACTTATCTAACTTTAACTTAATAACTTAATTACCTCCGACATATTCTGCCCATAAATTTGGCTTTTAAAAAATCAACAAGAACTAATTATTTATAACCATTCGTTTAAAAAAAACTGCAAAAACTTAATAGCGATGTTTTATGTATCCAATTAACAAAAGTCATAAAAAGAAACATCTTATGATAATCAATATATAGCCTTAATAAATATTCATAAAACGGAATAAATTATTGTTAGCAGTGGTGTGTGGCTTTGCAATTTATTTTGGTGAAATAATCAAAAAACGAAATAGCGATGCCGTCAACATTTTGTTAGATAAATTTACATTTTACTGCGTTTAAAGGAGTTAATGAAGGTTATATCTATTCGCATACGTTGCTACGAGCATCCGTGCATTAAAATGTTTTTGGCACACGTTCTGGAATATAATTTTCTTTAATTCAACAAGATAACTTAACTACATGTATGCAGCGAGCGTAGTTACAATGCTAAGTGAAAAACGTTGAAAAAGGATGCTGCAATCTACTTAAATCGACTTCGGTTTTTAAGACATTTAAGTTTATGCATTTAGAAACAATTAATACGTAAATTGCTGACCTTTGTTTCCCATGGGGAAATCTATTTGTGCCACTTTACAAAGTTCAAAGTAAGTTGTTTTCTAAGTGTTTGAGAATTTCAGAACCGAATGTCCAGTTGCTACAAATAAATTGACGCTTTTCCGGTCACATCCTTGTGTTGACCTCACTGCGTTGCAAATCTAACTAGGGTAGTTTGCACGTGACTTGTAAGTTGTAACGCAGTATTTTGAATATGTTATGGTGAATTCCGGGAACAATAAAACTTCGTATTTATAAAGTTTACCTAGAATCTCTATTTTTTTATCTTTTTTGTATCCATTTACCGCGAATATAAAATTAATAAACATAATATTTTAACATAATTTAATTGAAGGAAGGTATCTTTAATTTTTTTTGTGATGGAATATGGCGTGAGAGAATACAATATATTAGCATTTTATTAAATGAATATGCAAAGTAATTTTGTAAATTAAATATTTACGGACATTTATTACATTTTTTATATAAAAATGAATGGATTTATCTGTCACATACAAAGCTCGATGCATTAGTTTACTGCTGACCTTTAAATTTAAATATATTTATTAGATACAAGAAATAATATTAATAAAATATTGGATAATAATGCTAATGTTTTAGATAATAAAGATTGCATTATCGTAATTAATTTTGCGTTATATTTAGATTAACAAACTTTACAACCTTGTTTATTGAGCATTTCGAATCGCTTGATATCTTTTTATGGCGAAGTTGTATTAATATTTTTGACATTTATGCAATACCTATGGGGCTGACTATGATCAGATTTATCGGCGTACAAGCTACTAGGACAATATTCTGAAAGTCACCAATGTTGAGACTATTGTAATTATCTTGCATATTTCGCGAAAAGAACAACAACGTTATTACTGTTATTATTACAAAATTATTCAACCGTGCCGATATAAACACAGTCGCAAATATAATTTTTGTCTTTATTTTACATAAAGGGATGAATTTAAACTATCCATCATACATCCAAGTTAATAATATATTTCGCGAGAATTGACGTAGGTATAGATTAATACAAATATATTAATTTATTGTAAACATAATTATCAGGAAGCCTTGGCAACGCAAAATGTTATGACAATTTATAATTAAAATTGTGAAGCATTAAGTGTAATGACGTCAATAAGTATACATAAATTAGCACATCAACATTTGACCGCAATAGCGGCTTAGGCGAGGTGCATAGCGCGCATTGTTACTGCCGTTCCGTGACACCGACCAATAACACTCCCATTCATTTTTCAATGTTACTTTGAACTATTAAATCGGAATGTCGCCTGTGTTATTACACTTCGTTTATTTTTTCATGTTTCCAATTGCTAGACTTTTTAGAATGCTTTTATTAAGATGTGTATTTTATTTAATACCAGAAAGCAGAACAAAATTTTAATCGTATAGTAACTTAATTGCTTGTCGATTTAGTAAAATATACTCAGTAGTGTCTGGCTACCTGTTTAATGGGTCAACAAGTAATAACATTAAAACGGCATTATACCTACGCTATCTTAATTTAAGATACCAATTAATATTACAATATGTATATTGTTTTTAATTCTTAAATGAAAGTGTAAAATTTTCACTTAGTAAATAGTGTCACAAAATTGACGTAGGGGGGCAAATGAGTCTTATACCTCGTTTGTCGTTTCATTTTTCGGCGGTGAAGGTCGAGGCTTTTCTTTTTCCGTTTTGGAAACGGCAGAAACAGTTTTTTCGGTCTTATTGTTTGTCACCGCTCCGATGCTTTCAGTCTTGTGCTTGCCAGTTTTTTTCTTGCTTTCTTTCTTGCTACTTTCAGCATTGCTTTTAGGGTGATCTTTGATCCTCACTATGGTAACTTTTAGGACAAATTAACAAACTTGCAAACACTAGGCACTAAGCATAGACACAAACACTGTCACAACACGCGATTGCAGGCTCGGTACATCCTTATGACAGTTTCACTTTGACATTCTTCAGAAACAATAGTAACACAATTACTAATACACTGTAAACAAACACAAAAATCCGAATAGAAGGTCACTGCAATCCTTGAGGCACTGTAATCCAGAGAATTGCACCCGGAACGACGCGCGCCGAAGGAGAAATTAAAAATAACGAATAGATCGAGTGACGAGCGGAGACAAAGGAGAGTTGTTGTGACACGGCGAAGCGTGATGTCGCGACGGCGACCGGGGCGGGAGTGCGGCGGTCGTCGCCCTGCCGTGTGCCCCTCCCCCTCGCCGCGCACGCGCCCCTCCGCCGCCCGCCCTACGGCTCGGTGAATACCGGCCGTGATACGCGCGACACATGTAAACGGATTTCGGGAGCCGATACGCGAATACGCATTGAAAAGCTTTTATGACATTATTGAGAGCAACTTAGTATCGACAGCGTTCAGTATTGTTCGTTTATTGATGTGATATGTAGCAAATTACACTTAAAGGATTTACGTCGCTCGCGCGCAATTTTATTTTAGGAAAGAAGTTAATCGTATTTGATTATTTACATTTATAGAACACTATCTTAATTTCTTTAAACACAAAGATTTACCTATACTATTATTATGACGATTTGTATTTTTTTTGTATGTATTGAAATAACTCGAAAACTACTGAGCCGATTTTAAAAATTCTTTTACCGATAGCAAATTATCTGTGAGTAGCATCTTACTTATATTATAAATGCGAAACTTGAAGGATGGATGGATGTTTGTTAAAGTTTATAGCTGTTAAAGTGCTAAATGGGTCTCGATGAAATTTGGCATAGTCTGGAAGAACACATATGCTCATCAGTTTTGTTTTTAAATTCCACGCAGACGGAGTCTCGGGCGAAAGCTAGTGTGGTATATTTTTTTATTTCACGCGGGCGAAGTCGCGTGCAACAGCTAGTTAAAATAAACAGATTGCCAAATTATGCTTTCTTTCAGAAAATATAATCTAAGATCGTTTAACGTCGAAAACGAAATTAAATTAACTTGTATTTGTAAAAGTTACTTCGTCGTCTCCTGTTAGTCAATTACTTCAAGTTTCGTAGTGAAGTTCTCGCATGTTGAGCAACACTGGGAAGCCAAGCAAATTGTTTCCAACAACGGTAGGTATTAGGGCAACTCGAAGTAATACTCGTACTTTAAAACACGATTACTTTTATTTGGATTACTTTGAAAGTATTTCCAAATAGGTAGAGCGAAAAGTATTGCTCAAACCTATTAATATCACATACTGTTTATTTTGATTTCAACGCTACCATGTTGAAAAAATAATCCGGAATGATCTATTTGGTATTAAAAAAAA
The DNA here is from genome assembly GCA_018231605.1 of Papilio ambrax. Classification (NCBI taxonomy): domain Eukaryota; kingdom Metazoa; phylum Arthropoda; class Insecta; order Lepidoptera; family Papilionidae; genus Papilio; species Papilio ambrax. The sequence goes on from DVQG01000002.1 coordinate 11,976, forward strand.
CGTAGATCGTAGTCCCCAATTTCATGGGGAAGCTGATGTTTCAGCTGCTATTGCAAGAGATCAATATTTCATTGGTTTTAAGTAAACGTCGGCTGACTTTGTAGGTTAACAAGCTATAGAACTTATAGATATTTCTGTTTGATATTTACAAGGGGTTAAATCGTCTTGTCTTCCTTACTTAGTTATTTATTTGGTTTGCGTCAAAAACATTCTAGGCAATGATAATGAAATTATACAACGTTAACAGGAACGTGAGAATGCAGTTCCAAATGATCACGACAAATAATTTTAATGCACATAATAAGATATAATCAAAATAACAATGGAACAATTAAATACGACATTCAACTAAAATTATGGGAAATTAAAAAGATGAGGTAATTTTAAACATCTGCAAGGTGTGGATTAACATTGTAAGGCAAAAGCAATTTAATACAATGTAAAGACTATTTTCCTGTCTATTATGGTCGATTAAAAATCACAGTAAAAACATGAATTTACTATTTATTACTTAGTTATTTAATAATATGGTATGTAGTACTGAATAAATGATAGGATAATAATTGTTTTTATGTTTAATAATCGTTCAAGTTATACAACAGTAACTAAAGTCACATTTATACGTATATTTTTCGTAAGAAAACTTTGGTAATTAACGGTTTATGAATTATAGTGTAGAATCTCATAGTTACTCTCTAGACAACAAGCATTGATTTCGTTTTCAGTTGTTGCTATTTTCGAAGTAGATACCTATTCTATTTTCGTAAATTTGTATGTTTTTATAGATACGAAGATAAAATGCAAATGCAGGAATTAGCAGAACTGGTATAATTAAATACAATTAATGCAGATTAAAAAAAATACCAACAATTGAAGTATCTATCAGGCGAGGAAAACAATGACACGTATCATGTTTTCTATTTAATGGTAACTGAACCTAAATGTCAAGATAATATCAAAGCACAATGAAAATTAAAAGTTATTAAATCTGCCAAACATTTTTGTTATTCGGCATATTTAGGACACATAAAATTACTTTAACATTCTCAGATGATCGATCGTATCGGCATTTCCAAAATCTTTCTGTGTTTCAAAATTGTAAGTGTTTTAATTTTGGTCCCTTTTCGTTTGTAACGTGATTTTCATAAAAAGTTTTAGCAAGGCGATGTAAGAAGTTGTAAATCCATAAACGATGTCTAGTCGTAGTTGCATATCGTCGTGATGGTGTGTTCAGAGGCGGCTTGGCGCGGGATTACTTCCGGCATTGATTACGCAGATTGAAAACGCCTCGCTTCCCTCGCCGGCGCGTTAATGATGCAATAAAACGTCGCTTATCGATTTAGCCGACAGTTAAGAACGTTCCGAGGCACAACAATTTATTATTAAAACATTGTTGATTGCGCCAACAAAAATAAATGTCCCTCGTGCATTTTATCGGCTCAGGGTAGATAGTAGCGTAATTATAATTACTATTTATGTTATGCGTGCCTATTAGCTTTCAAGCAAGCGTCAACCTTTATGTTCAAGATTTCACTCCGACGATTACATTATTTTAATCGCATTTCCTAAAAAAATGCATTGATATTTACGAATATAGTAATGAAGAAAAGAAAAACGTATAGGAATGAAAATTTTCAAGAAAGCTAAGAGTTATTATTGTTTCTGTAGGTATATTAAATTAGTAGTAGGTGTAAAATTAAAAACAGTGAACATAATCAATAACACAACAGTAGTAAAATCCCGAAGTCCGTAAAGCGTATAGAAAATAAATAAATACCTAAACTACATTGTTTTCCAAATAAACTGTTTAGTGTTTACTGCTTTCAAATTAGTGTCGGAACATTGTCGATTTAGCATCGGCTGTCCCCCGGCCGATGTTATCGTGCCGGCATGATTTGTTAACCGCCGGCTTGTGGAGTGACAAAAGTAATTAACACTTACGATACACTCGAGTGTTGGTTTACGGCGGCCGACCCTCGGGGCCGCCGGATCCTAATGACGGAGGGAAATCTCGTCAAAATTCAACGCGCTTTTACTGGTAATTAAATTTTCGTTCGTTTTTGACAAATCTATTTTAATGTGTGAGATCAAATATAATTACTTGTCACTTTAATAAAAAAAGTTTATTTGGTATACAAAACATAAATTACATAAAAGAACAACAACGCACCAAAACCGTCGTCAATCAGCCACGCAAGGCGAAACGAAGGCAAAACGTTTTGTATTTTTTTTAACCTCCTTAATAAAATTTTAATAATTGTATTGTATTGAAATATCTTACAATCAAAACGATACCTATTCGACAAAATGTATTCATTTTTCATTTCAGTTTAACAGAAAAACAATCAACGTTTAATAATAAAAAGAAATGAATTCAATTAATGACACGGCATAAATGCAAAAGTCGAGTTAAAATAAAGTTATGAATACACAGAGGCACTTGTATAAATTGTGACCGACAGCAAACAGGGGCGGAATATGAAAAGGGAGATGATATTGGGGAATCACATAACGATCGGCGGATTTATTTCGAACCTCATTCAATTTGCGGTGAGCGTATTGCTGAATTGTTTTCCAACTCGTATTATGGTGTAAACCTCAATTTGTGATAAATTCACGTTTCAATTGATTTATTTAACGCAGTGGTAGTTTAAAGGCCGCTTGTTTTGCGAATAAATAATTGGTGTGGAGGTGAAACGTTGGTTCGTAGAAAGCGTGTGTCGAATATTTGAAAGTGACAAAATGTACGAGGACATGCGCGAGGCGTCAACGAGTAGATAATACACAAAACATATTAATGACATCGTGACTGGAGGCCGCGCCGCCGCCGTGTGAATAGTAATAAGAATACGAGACAGGTATGAGGCGGGCACGATGCTGTCATTAGCGTCATGGAATACACGTAAATCTAAATAACGTTTAGCTAACGATCTAGCCAAACAAAGTTCATACCATAAACCCTTTACGTTACTTTATTTGTAGCCATCAAGAATGATGCTGTGTAAAATTTGTGGCCAAAGAGAATTAATTTTATCTGTGCCTCTACCAGATGGTTAGCAATGTACCGATTTTTGACACGTTTTGCTTCAGGAATATAAAATATCTCATTGACCCAGTAATATTGTCCATGGCACCCTTCAAACCGGAATGCGGTCATGCCGACGAGCTGCTTCAAGGCAAATTTATTAATAAATTTCATACAAAGTATTGCCCAAATATGTGCCATACATTAACGAGAAATTAAGGCAGATACAATATATACATATATTCCAAATAATCTACAATATTCGGTCACGGTACCGAAAACAAAAAAAAATAGATAGAAACACTACTACGATAAAATAACATCAACGAGGCTAGATTTATAAGGCAACATTTTCACAATAATAAACCACTAGAATACGTAAATACAAAAGAAGATTTTGCAAAATAATAGCACAAATACGCAATAAAGAGGAAAAGCTCTTCTACAAAACAGTTAAGAAACAAAAAAAAATAAACAGTGCATTGTTGAAAAAATAAAAATGCACACGGCCGCGTGTTAATATTTGCTTTTAGCGACAGCGAGCGGGGAACAGAGTCGGCTAGGGGGCGGCGCGGGCGCGGGGAGCGAGGCGCAGAGAAGAGCGCGAGGTGACATAAAATTTTCAACGACTGCGCCGAGTATCTTCCGGCATTATCTAGCCGTTTGCGAGTGCTTCACCGCTCCGAGTATCTTCTTTTGAATAAAAATTCTCTAGTGGTAACATTGTTCCAGAGCTCGGTTACATGCGGTGCGTTTTCACGGCGCGTTTAACGCAACCACCACCTATCATACAATTTGCGTCGGGTAAAAAGATGCTTTTAAAAATTGAATTATAGTACATGCTATTTGCGGAGGAGTTCCGTTTTAACACAAGTGTTCTTACTTCAATAGCAAATATTTCAAAACAAAAAGCGAAATAGAGTAATTACAATTGAAATGTGCACGCTATAAGTATTTTCATTATTGTTTCGATTGTATTTAAACAAGTGATATTTTATCTTTATTAGTATGACCTCATTCCTCCCTTAATAATGAATAAAACACTGTTTCTTAATTAAGTAAAATGGCATTTAAGATTAATATCACCATTGTTTGATGTTTACTTCGGAAAGTAATTAATAAAAGATTGTATAAAAGCTGAGTTTTATTAATTCATGTAGCAGCAGATCTTGAGAACTATTTATTTACTTTCAGTTAGTTGATTGCTTTAAGATGGATGTACATTTTTTCCTTACAACATATTTTTAGACGGGAAAGAGCAATCGCAAATCTTGAAGTTGTGATACTACGGTTTTATATTGTTTGAAGAGAACGAATGATTAAATCCATTGACGTGTAAACTGAAATATCCCGTCTTTATTGTATGCCTTAGAAATACTGGTGTATTGTTTTCTATTCTAGAGAAGCAAAAGTAATAAACACTAGCTTTTTTTTTAACACAACTGCGCTAGAAGAGTACAAAGAACGATAGCTTGTAAGAGGACTGTATGAGAATTTAAAAACGTAAAATTGGACTATAAGCCACAATCAACTGCTTTTATGAACAAACAACAAAATCTAAATTGAAACCGGAGAAAATTTGAAATGGAATATCAAAGTAACGTTTCAAATTGCAAAAGAAATCCTTAAAGCGCGTCATAATCTAAATAGCCTTAATAACTTAACAGAGACTTCCACAAAAAAGAAACAAAATCAAAACATCTTCATGACTTGTATAAACAAAAAGTGAAAAGAGGATAATGGGGAACGAAAAAAAGAGCAAGCGAGTAAATATGGCGACGCGCCGTTCGGAGTGGCGAGACAAATAAGTGGCCTGGGATGGAGGAGAGAGGCTGCGACGGCAGCGGCGGGGAGACGGTACTGACAATCTCGTTATAGATGTGAATAAATAATGAGTTAGCATTAAGCCGGGCTCTCGTGCGAGGGGGCGGCCGGGGCTGCCAGGGCGATCGGCCGCCTTTGTTGTCGGCGCTGTACTGCGCCCGGATTACGCCGCCGCAAGCCCAATTTATTCCGCTAATCGAGCTTCACCTTGCCCCGCGTAAATTAATTAACTCCAACTCAACCTCTGTACGTACACGTATTTACTTATGCTCTATTCGTGAATAAGTTATGTTTACTACGCTATATTTTGAGAATGTGACATTGTTTTGTTTCTTTGTATTCTGAAAGAGTAAGACGAACATTAATTCAAAACATTTTGAGATTATCCGGTTGTATGATAACCTAGAAAGTTAAATTATATGTCAAACTTAGATATAAATAGATTATTTTATTGTTACATCAGTAATGTATTTAATCATAGTGTCTTAATAATTAATCAGGCCATACCTTCCACACGTCATAATGTTTAAATTGAATGGTGTTCTACATTCTGATTGTACCAATTATAATAATAGATTAACAGATTAGTTAAAAGGTAGACATAAAGTGGCACGTCCGGGCCAGGTGTTCTCGGCTACTGTGTGCAATGTACGAGCACTCGCCGCTGCCAACAAAGTTGTTTGTACACTTGACAGCATCGATCAGCCCACTCACCGATACTACCATCTGTCACTTGTCCAAATAAAACGAACTAATCGATACATCACATGTGATACGGAAGACGTGATTGCAATAATTAGTTTTATTAAAAGAAACAAGCTCGTTTCAATAATAGAAAATATAATAATAATTCAGGCTTGATATTGTAAAGCAAAGAATGGCGTTATTAAAATAATTAACAAAACGTTCCAAAGCACAAAAACCAAATTTGTAGTCGCGAAATGTTAATATTAACACAAGGAGAACAAATAACATTTCCGAGTGGCGGACAAACTGCGCTGTCGTTTAAACTCGGAGCTATGTATTTCACTAACAAAGCGTTGCATAAGAGGATCCGGTCAAAGGGAAAGAGAATTTCACAGCGCGCACTTTGTGTGCGAAATTGAATCGAATGTCATACATAACGCATTCCGTGTGCTCAAAGGGAGTGTAATTGCGATCTGGCGGCTCCATTTAAAATGTATCCGTGGAAATGAGCGCTAAGCGAGTTGACGAGAGTAGAGGCGGGTAACGCGGCACACTACACATCGCGGGCCCATCCTACCCTGACGTACTCGACTTGGTCGTTTGCCAGCCGTCTTGTTTTATCGCACTCACAAACTATTTGGCATCTAAACAATGTTTAGACATAACAGATATAGAAAAATCATATCGTATATCTCAATGTGTCATCACCGACGCTAATCATTTGTGCTATGCTCGTAATTAATATGTAAATTGAATATCTGTTCAGTAAATAACTTGTTGGTTGGCTCTTGACAGTTGAACATTATTGCACGTAATAAATGTCATTGTGGGTAAATGCATTTAAGCGTTAATAAATAAATGACTAATGATTTTGTAAATAAGTGTTGGATAGAGACAAATTAACTTTATTTTGAAATAACTGGTGTATTTATACAACACCTTGTTTAAGGTTAAACGAGGCTTGAATCTAAAAATAACCTGTATAAACAACGTAAATAAATTACGACAACCCTCCACTCCTAGTTGCGTGGGGAAGCTTTTCTATAGCTTTTACTATGTGATTTTGATCGTTTAATTTATGCATTCAATAAGCCATAGTTGTGGTGCTACTTTTTAAATACTGGTTAATAAAATAATTACACAATTTCATAGAGGGAACAACTTTTGTATTCCTTGGAGTTAGAGCTTGTACGATTTGCTTTAAGAATGAGCTTTTCATCTTTTTACAATGTTGGTATACTCCATAACATAAACCTTTATACCAGATTTTTCAAGTAATACTTCTAATAAAACAAAATCAATAAGAATAATACGGCGATGTTCAAAGCAAAACTCCTTACAGAAGCCAACAAGTTCGCTAATAAAATAATAACATCGTATATAGCGCGCACAACAAACCAAAAGAGATAAAGAGTGAGCGTAATAAAAACAGTGCAATTTTAGGGGTATTTTGTCGAGGTTATATCCATAAACTGAGCAGAACGAGGGTGGCGCCCCCTACCCACGCCGTCAGTCGCCCCGCCTGCCACAGCGGTTGCGAGTAATGAATAAACTCAAACTGGAGATTTCATCTATTTTATTTAATTTCTCGATGAAAGTAAACGTGCTGTTATCCGACAATGAAAATTGTGATTTTGAAAGCTTACGCTTTGAATCAATTTAACGTTATTGACTGTATAACATTATTTACATTAACGTCGTACAGCGATAAAGATGATATAAAATGTATGACATTTGTATTTATGATTAGTATAACGATGAAAATAGATAGGCCACAGCTTCTGTGTTTATTGAAAGCTATTTAGACCAACATTTCGTAAAAATTGCAATATGGTGATAGAGGGTAGCAATGAATGTACCACAGGTATCTTTTTTTCAGATTAATAGCATACATATTAATATGCAGATACTAGTGTCTATTGATTAAAAAATCTTTGTTTATAAGTTATTATTACTAATTTCGGCATACAAAGAACAAAGAATGTGAAAATTGAAGCTCATTAGTACAAAAGCAATATCATTTAGAAGTAGTCAATACTATTACTTTGTATAATACTGGAATTTATTACATTTTGAACATTGATTAAAAAACATACAAGATTTGGTTTCTATGTTAATATATACACTTAAATATATTATGCGAAATTTAATATGTAAAAAGTTAATTTATTAGCGACAGAACACAAAACATCGCATGTAAAAACATCAATACTACAATTTTCGCTTATTGCCTTTCAAACAAATTAACACATAATGGCGTCGCGGGAATTTAGCGACTTCAAATATTTGCGGACTCGTAACCGGTTTCAAACTTTCCCTTCTCTCTCTCGATGTTTGTATTTCTCATTTTATTATTTGCAAACACACTCATTCGATAAATAAAAAAGAATAGCCGAGACAGTCTAACGACATAATATGCTCGTTGTGCATTACTGTTTTTTGACAATTGTCTATTATATCGATTCAGTTCATTTTATCAAAACAGACCAATTTTGTTAATAGTTGAGGCGAAAATACATGATAATGATTGTCTAAAAATATAAATTACTTTATCTAAGATAATTCACAATTAGAACGACAGTTGGTGCTAGTATAACAACAGTAAACACAATTGTAACGCGAAGTAGCTAATCTTCAAAAATGTTGTTCCAGTAGCGAAGAGCGCAGAAAATATTTCCGACATAAAAGTAAATCTGAAACGTTTCCGTGCAACATGAGAGCCGTAAAGCGCTGTAGAACAAAGGTATTAAAGCGAATTTTCAAGTTCCGAGTACAGCGAGCGACACAGCGGCACCGCTAACTCATTCTATTTGCTCTCTGTATAAAAATGTAGTTTGTTGCCGGCCGTTTGCGGAGGGTCGGCCACCGGACTCGCCCCATGTTATAATAGCGGCAACACGAAAATTGGCAATTGCTCGTTTCGAATAAACGACTCGATGTTTTTGTTTTCACAATGTATAGCTATTGTTTATTTTTTATTGTCTATAGTTCAACTTAGAATTGAGACAAAGCTGTTCATTAATTGCCGACTAGGAGTCTAATTATAAACTTGCATATCCTCACTTAAACATCGCTTATTTACTAACTTATAACACTTATTTATTTAACAAGTCGTTAAAAACGTTAATTACAAAACAAATAGTACTGGCAGACCTGAAACTTGAAGTATTCAATACGGCATTTAAAGGTAGATGTGTTCGTTAAACACATTACGAACTTGACGAGCTGTGTGAATGCGCGCAACTAAGAGCTGGCAAACTTATGCTAGTGCACATGCCTCACTACGGCGAAGAGATTCGTCGCCGCTTGTTTTAAAATAAATTTACATAGTAACGTGAGCCGAAAATAAAGAGGCAAGAGGACACGGAGCAATGAGGCGTCGCGAGCCTGCTCCGAGACGGAGTATAAAACAACAAAGCGCTGGGTGCATCCATCTCCTCGTAAACAGGGGGGATAAGTTCCACACGGCGCAGCGCACGCTAAGCGCTCTCCACTAATACTCTATCATCCGTATGAAATAATGATTCCTGTACGTGCTACGTCATACAGTGCATTTGCATGCTGAATTCTTCATACACTGCTCTTTTAATTCGATATAGCACCTAGATATTGTTCGACATATGTATATTGTACTGTGTGCTTAAAAAAATCCACTTGCTAAATTCGCTTAGTAATGTCAACATTTCTATTTCATGTCACATTAGTAAATAACTTGAAATTAACACTACATGTTTCAATTGCGTAATGGATGTCGAAATTCTATATTACTGTCTGCAGCAATTTTTGTACATATGACCTAGTTATACATACAAATGTAAATTTCACGATGTCTGCAAAAACTGATATTTAAACGATTTGTATCAGTAACGATATTAAAACAAGTTTAGGTACGAATACAAGCAGCGACATAAAAACAGTTGTTCATAGCTAGTTTTATTTGCAGCGTGAAACTACGGTATGTATTCGATTTCAGTTATTGGAATTTGAAATACATTTCCCAAAATAGCGTGGCATCGGGACAAACAAATTGTTTGAATATATTTTCTAACATTTGAGTTCGAAGCACTTTTATTTTATTTATAAAATATATCCAATTCCATTATTTCGCAATTCTGCTTCGGTTTGCATTTCTGTTTGGTAAACTGGTTTTCGTATCAATATTTTTAAACCGTTGCCTTTAAATTTTCGAACCGATATTTTTTAATTCCGGTATTTAAATAAGGAAATGTTGATTGCTTTTTTTATTCGAACAATTTAATTATACGTAGGTATGTATGTTCCAAAAAAAAGTAGAAAAACCCGTCGATACTTGACAGCGGTACTTATATAAAACGATAACGAAGTGTTGGTATGGATAACAACATATTAACTGCATTTTATACACCGAGTCAATTAAAACTAATAAGGCTTAAGCGCAAATTACAAACATATAACTATAAAAAATACGTTCCTTTTTAATACAACTTTCACATCTATTTAATGCAATCGTTTTACATGATAGCGATCTATATCCGCCTTTCACCGGGCTTGTGCCGTCAAACAGAGGGTGAGACCTTCATTATACTTCAATAATATTTAACTAAATATTAAAAAAAACACTTAAAGAATTTTCTTCAATAAATTAACTAGCATTTAAAACTATTAATGCAACTAGTCTGCATTAAACTGAAATAAATCATATCAAGTTACAAAAAAAGAACCCAGTTGACTGAGCCGTAGTTACTACGAAGGTCGATTGGGGTTAAAGAGCGTATAAAACAATAAAAAAGAACTTCATATCGGCATAATTGACAGATAGCGGTGTAACTGAACCGGGTTCGATTTAGCGGCGCGCGCGACCGTCGACGTAACGAGACAAACACGCTTCGAGTACAAAAAGCTCTTTAATGAGCCCGCCGGAACGTGCATTAGCGAAATTACACGAGGGCCCCACTTCAACCACTTACATTCACTCTTTGATACACATTAAAACCTCATTTCGATCTCTTTATACGTTTTGAATACTAATTGAATAAGATCGTACGCCCCATTCCCTGAAATGTGTACTTTCTACATGTTCTCTCCAGCGTACGTGTAAAACATCTTTATATTTCTAGTCACGTAAATGGCATACATAACTGACATCAAGATTTTTATTGAGTAAGAAATCATTGGCAAAAAGTACATAAACTTTTGTATTTAGAAATAGAGAGCAATATCAAAAATTTGTAGTAATACCATATAATGTACACCTATGACACATAAATATTTTAAAACCACACAAGACAGAATAAATGATGATTTCCTAAACAGAAGTATTATAAATATAATGCAGCGTTTTATCTACTTTTAAAGACATGATCGCTATTCAACATACGATATATTTTATTATCAATTAAATAACATTTTCACTTAATGAATAGAGATAAAATTCAATACAAAAGATGTATTTAATCAGTTATTCGTAAGCAATGAACAACGTTGATAACATAAAATGAATAAAACACGCCACTAGGCTAAGTGGGCAATCGAGATGTAAAAGGCAATACAAACCGGAGCTCAATGTGCTAATGGCCGTCCATAAGTATTGTACTCATGATGTTGATATTTATTCATGCGATCGCGCAATCGGGTGAGTGTACACTCGAAGCAAATTATATGTTTATCACAACAAAGTGGAGAGGCGACGCCGAGCGGCTTGTCACGGTAGCCAATTAAAGTTCCCGCCGCCAAGTCGGATAACTTACTCGACGACCGGTTATTAATAGACGATTGCTTTGATAAGTGACATAAATTGAACAACGTATAAATAAACACGAAACAATTAGTTGTGGAGGATTGTTAGAGGGATTAAGACACAAGGGGAAACAACTTGCTCCTCGAACTTTGTTGTTAAGGCGCTGTCGCAATGAATTGTTTATGCGGAACGGACGGGCTGCTAAGTGGCATAAATACTCTTGGGAGTAATAGGGTTCACGTTACTTTGTAAATCTTTAAGATATAAAATACACATTTAATTTGTTTTAAAAAAAGATGTAAGCAATGATATTACAAAAATAAGTTAACTTATATTCTGCATAAAAAGGGGGAACGGTAAAAGGTAAAAGGCGATGCGATAGTTTAAAGCCGTCAGCGCTTGGCAGTGTGAAAGCGCAACGTAAGCACTCACTCGTCTCGCACTAAAACGAGCAATTAATCCGGCCAACTACCGCACGCTCCAATGATTCCGTCTCCGATGCAATGCCGACCATCCCTCGTCACTCGCCAGCCGGGAACCGATTGGGCGTGTGTTTAAACACCTCGTATAATAGGGTTGTCCAATTAACGATATTATACTACCTCAAAAATAATTGACTTATAAACTTGAAATGAATGTAAATTATCTTCTTTAAAAAAAAAATTAGGACTTAAAGGGTTGTGTAGAAATTAACCAAACTTGGTTTGCCTACTTCTTCAGTCTTCTTTCTAACAGTAAAGTAAAAAGCAGTAATCTTTAAGCTAATATAATTATTATATTATTATTTATATATTATTAAATATATAATTTATATAAATAACTATATTAGAACAATTTTCATTAAGAAAAAAGAGAGTATCACAAAGTTTGCATCCCTAGTAACCCTACCTGCCAGAGCGCCTCATCTCCCAACGGATCGCCTAACTTAGATTACTTTATAATAATTCACTGAAATTTCACTCCAGACGGAATACACAAATTGGCTTTTGTCACGGAGTTTGTAAATTATTAATGGATTAGAATGGTTAGAGTTACGAGGCGATAGACGCGGCAGCTTTATCAAGACGTCGTCGCATGCTTATTTTCGCCGCTGCCCGCCGCTAACGATCGGCAACAATTTACGACATAAATAACCACCGCTGAAACTCGAACAGTTACTCGTTCTTATCTTCCTCGGGCGGAAGAATGTTCGATCCACTCGCGATGCTTGATATATTTTATGACTGTAAAAAGCGTAACTGTAATATGAAGTCATAACTTTACACTGGCAGTAAAATAAAGACAAAAAACTTCTACGAGCGCACGAGGGGTAGAGGAGAAATAAAGGAAAAGTTTATCGCATTAGCTAGACAAGGGTATCCTATTTGTTCACGAAGAACTTTTCCATTTACCGGCGGCGTTGCTAACCGATTTACTTTGTACGTGTAGTAAGTACTTGTCGAGTGTAATTTACCTTTAATCTGATAAAAAAAACAAGGACAATTAGGACAATGAATACATTAAGAGGGTAGGTCTAGCGCACTAATCAGAGAATACGGCACGCTCGCGGGAAACTTTTTGTCCACTCTTAATGGTGTACGAATGTGATACTTTTTCTGAAATAATTGGACTAAAAGAAAAGAGTAGGATAATTCGGTTGAGACTTGAATAAATTAAATGCGAATTGCGGTCCAGAGGCGGGAAGGCGGCGGGCGGCGAGGCGGGCATGCACGCTTTGGTTTAAAATATTCTTGTGAACTTAGCCGTTGGCTAATTACGTCCCGTAGCGAGTCGCGCTCGACTATCTGCGAATGCCTTTGTGGTATACCTATTTAACGTGCCGTTGTAATTGATGCTAATTGATTCACTCGATATCCATAATCACATTTCGGTTTTGATTTCATTAATGATGAGGTTATTGTTCAAATGTTATGATATCATCTACTATCTAAATTCCGCAAATCGTGAATTCTATATGCATCATAATTTGTATCACAATTTGTTTCTAGTTGGTTGGATTATGTCAATAGGATGACGATTAGATTAAAGACATTCGAAAACATGACTAAAATTTAATATGAAGCAGGCGAGACCGGTTCTTAAAATAAATTCATACTTGGCGAGTTAGTATAAACCTCAGGTATCACATATTCAACGTTGACTTACGTCTACATGCGCTGAGTTTACATGTATGAAATGGATGCAAATATGACGGATATCGCCCGAGCCCCGCCCAGAGCACTAACGCAGCATCGCTAAGCTCTCAGATTGCTTCAGTGGTTAAAGGCGCTTCACACTCAAAGCACGTTGAGGCGCGTTTATCAGAGCGGGAGCTCACACCGCACCGCAGCCGGTGAGCGACAAACGGAATCGCAGAGCGCATCCCGAGTGAATCGCTGATCCGTCGAGAGATATCTCGACCTCGACGTTGACGTCGAGTGCCACCACTCACCCGCCTACGGATAATTACGGCCCTTTGACGAAGCATCTTTGTCCTCTATGTGCTTCCGAAGTGGTAACAATCTTTTTTTTCTTCTCGTATAATGCCCGGTGAGGATTATACAATATGAAGTCGATATTTAATATTGAAATCCACAATTATTGTTTTTAAGCAGATTTCATTACTAGCATAGTGGTCGGCTTTTTAGGGAAAGATATGTTTCTCAATATACTTATAAAATTATGATAACAAATATCACAAAAAAGTAAACACAAAACATAACAGCTGACATGCACATGTAAGTGAATGCAATAGGATAGAAGAACATACAGTCATAATAATTAATAAATAACTACAAAAGACTTTAAAATGCAAAGGATACGAAAAACAATTTTAACTTTGCATCGTTGCAAGTTGGTTCCAAGTCGAGCGTGTTTGTACGAGAGAATAATACGGATCTCCAAAGTTTGCAAGCAGGAAAGCTTGTGGGCGATAAACGGGTGGTGAAGTGCAGGGTGGGGGCGGCTTGTTATTACACCCTCTCACCTACGCAAGGGGTTTCTACTCAGAACCGTACTGTCGCAGAAGATTAAGACGCTCCTCGCTTTACTGTTAGCACTCCGGTTTCCGTTCCGCTCTCTTTCTCTCTCCCTGTCTCTCTCGCTTTCTCAGTGGCTTCGAGTGTGCTCTCCTCCTTCTGTTCACTGACTTAAACATAACACGATCGTTTGTCTACTTATTTGTCTTTGCAAACAATCACGAACTGTACAACTAAATATATTTTGCTCAGAAAAAATAAGGAGATTTTTCAAACAAAGATTGAACATTCGTAGCAGTAAGAAGTCAGCCACCCTAAACCGTTTATATCAAAGTGTTGTATTACAGAGTTTAGGTTGTAAATAAAACGGCCGAAGAAAAGCCCGATAAGATGGAAGTGAAATAAGTTTAACCGAACGGTGGAAGGCATTATCATTGGCTGCGAGCGAGGAACAAAGAAAATGGTTGAGAGCGAACGTACGAGAGTACTTTATAGGCGCGTAAATATGTTTTATATCCTACTGTCTGTTATACACTGGCGCGGCACCCCATACCACGGCGCGGCGGCCCCCCGCCCGAGGGTCGCCCCGCTCTCGGAAATGCCGAGCTTTAATAAAACATATATTTTTCCGAGCGAGGAAAATACTGGGGAAACTCGCAATTTGTTCTTTCACTTTATGCTCGTTTACAAGACAAAAGTGGAACATTCCAGAAACATTATGTTAATCACGTAGTTATGTACGTAGTTTATTGTAATTTATAAAACGCACTTTGCGTGTATACGTTGAGGGTTTACGACATAAGTCTTGTCGACGATGACGACGTGTTAAGAGGTGTGAGAAGTAGTAAAATGTGTGGGGCGAGAACAGCGTGCAGTGTGCTGGGTGCAACATTGTAGTAGCACTTAATAGTGTCGCGATGACCCTTATCTTGCGCGCCTGCCTCGGCGCAGTCGCGGTCGCCGGCGATTTATTGCGGCGCGTGTAGGCACGCCGCGCCAGCGACCCTCCGACTTGAACGCCAATTATAACACGCCCTAACCACACAACTACTATACACTTAAATACAAACTATACAAATTTGCATTTATGTCCAGTTTTTTGTCATTGTTCTTAGTTTAAATACATTTTGAATCCTTAAAATCTTGTACTCAGTAAAAAGTTTTCTATGGGTATATTACAACAAACAATAAACATTCTTCAAATTAAAAAATAATGAACACAACATAATATAAATTAAAAAGTTACGTGTTTAACTTATTATTATGCTGAAACATTACCAATAAAAACTTCACGTTAAATGACGCTAACATTACGTGATTTAAAACGAAATGAAATTGAAAACAATTCATCAAAGGCAGCGCTGAGAGTTGATAGAACAGAAGTAGCAATTAAGATAATGTTGGAAACAAATTTATATTCCGATTCCGTGGGAGAGATTAAATTATTTTCTTGTTGGTTTTCGCGTAACAAAAGGGTCGTAACCGACCGTCGAATGAGAGCAAGGGAGGCGCGTTACGTGTTTGAGAGTAACCGCATTCCCGCCGCGCCGGCAGACTCCGCGCCGTAAAATATTACCTAAATGAAAGAAGCTCTTTCAATTAACCGAGGCAGGTTTGCGTAAGGTAAATTCTGCTAAGTGACGCCCGTCGCTGCGGGGCGTTAGAAGTTTTCCTTTTGGCGATATTTCACTTGCGTGTGCTTGAAATTTATAAAAAGAATTTTTTGAATTGCCTTTTTATCCGCATCTCAGTCATTCTGAACAATTTTTCTTATTAATCATTCATTTTAATTTCTATGTGAAATAGAAAATCATTTTTATTCTTGATTTTATATTGATGAAGAAAATTTGGGGGCCTTAATAATAATGCCCCCAAATTTTCTTTGACACGCTCGGCTAGAGCAGACAGTGCAACTTTGCCCCAACTCTAATCGACTAGAAGTGATATACAAGCTGATAAATGATGATGAGCGTTGTGCTTATTCTGTGGAAACTACGCGATTTATATATTGTTCAGGAAAAACATGAAAAATATGAGTACTGAGCAATTGTTGTGGTTTGTATTAAGTAACATTATTTTTCACAATACAATAACCTTTGCATTCTTAAAAATGGTAATTTGCTTGGATAAATAATGATTTTCAGTATTTAGTTTTACTTCAACTTCTTTGAATTTTTTTTAACATTCTTCAAATATAAACTCCAAAAGCTTACTAAAACAAAATGTAGAAACTCTATGTACATCAATGAAACGAAGACAAACGAAACGGGTCAATATCGATTTAAAAAACTTAAAAAGGTTCAAAGTACCTACTGCCAGGATACAAAAAAGCAGCGGCAAGTTACCTATACGGGTGCCGGTGGGCTGCGGTCGAGCAGGGGTGGTCACAGCCGCCGTTATTGCTAAGCTAATAACAGAGTTTGCGGGCTTTTCCTACTCCGCAGAGATATTCTACGCTATTCATAACTTGCACGGCGATCGGCAAACATTCTACTTTAAAGTAACTAGAGAGCTCTTTTGTGTTGCTCGGGTAGACTTTACCGATAATCGGAATTTTCGGTGAATATAATGCGTTTATTGTGAGAAAAAAGCTCTTCCACGGTAGTGAGGCGGATTAGATAAGGTAGTAAATGTTCCAATGTAAATAATTTTCATTGCAATCTTAAAAAATGGATGGTAAAAATAATAGAAAACAAAATGTAAATATTAACAAGTACCGAATATTACTTTTAATTTTTAGCTACGAGAAGATTGTATACTGAGCAATTATTTTAATCGCCTTGATATAAATAACAAATTTTAATAGCAATAAATTAGGACTTAAAATTTAAACGAGTTCATCCAGTTTGAATATCGGTCAGTGAACGGGAGAGAGTAGGTATACCTGTCTCACTCGCACACTCTAGACAGGTATGTAGAAGTCGGATAGAGCTGGCGGCGAAGTCTCCCGGGATGATTTAATTAATCAACACGGCGCGGCTCAAACTGATTTCCTCCTCAAATATCCATTAGCCGGTGTTGCCGTGCCACTTAATTCAAACTGTATTTAACAAGTGCTTCCAATGTGCGCACTTTACTCTTTAATAAGATTAGGTGAAAGCGCATTGGTGCTAATTGTTTGTGTTTAATCACATCATACATCAACCTTCTTATATTCTTCTCAACATCTTAGACATTTATTAATGGAATTATGCTATATATTTATAACACTTTTCCATTTATCGCATGCTTTCATTTTCATACCCTACACTATAGAGATTTTTCGTGTGAATTATAAAACTCTATTAAAATAAGCAACAAAAGTTTAAAAACAATATTTATTTTCAATTTGAAACGAATATTTCAGATTGAACTACTGCGGATATCTCTCATGTTGAAATAAATTCAGACACATTCATTTTTTACAAACAATATTTCATTGGTAACATGTTCATATTATTTCCATCGAAATAACGTTTAGAATTTTCAATGGATGTAGCTGATTTTGTTTTTTTTTTCATATTTTTTCCAATTACAAATTCAAAAGGTAATTATTTTCTTATAACAAAAGTTTCTACAGGGGAACTGAGTTTATATTTATAGATATCTGTAACGAGATAACAATTCTTAACTTAGTTGTTTCAAAGATGTACAAACAATACGCTCACGACGTAATTCTGTGCTGGTATAGGTACAGTACGTACCGTGCACTTAAAGTTTTCAATAGCAGTAGTTCGAAGAAAACAACTTGTCAGAATCGTTTGTTTTCAACATTTATTTTGAGCAAGCAAATACCGAAGTGGCAGATTTTATCTGTGTTAAAGTATACTCTTGGTTTTAATTTATTCATTTTAAACATTGACACCTTAATATAGCAAAGGTAAACATAGCCTTTAGCTAATAATTGATTGGCATAATAGCACAAATATTTATTTCTTTTTTTTTATATTAAAGGCATTGAGACTTGTTTTTGCTTATACACATTACGATTAGAGATTCAAAAAAGTACGTAGGTACATATCTTGAGAGCAGGCGTGAAAATTACAGCATGTAATATGCTCTCCACTTAGGTACGAACACACTTGTGCAAGTGATAGAATTGGAACGCACACATTGAACGTAGCGCTTAGGAGGCGAGCGTGGCGTAGCGTCAGCAGCAAAAGAGTTAATGTAATGTTTAATTACGGGCACTTGGCGACTGCGCCAATCTTGCAATTAGGAAGCGGTGCGGCGGCGCGTAATCAGGGCCCTTTGCGACGTCGACACGCGTCGGAGAGCGCTCCACGTTCACGACTCGAGCTTTTCACTCGCATTTTACAACCTGTTGACGAGTTAGTTAAGCCCCTACAGTGAGTACGGTCCGCACAAAGAGAAACTCGCCAACCCCTCCGACTCGAGCCTGCAGACTGACCCGTTTGCAAATAAAAGCAGCGTCATATTACACTTTTTCAGTATTCGTTCAATGCTGACGTTTAAATGGAAATTACATGAGAGGAAATTAGTTTTTTAGTTCCATAATTTTAAACTTTTAATAGAATAATATTACATTTGGGTTCAAATAGGTAAACGAGAAAGGCATAATCCGTAAAGTGAATATTTAACAGACGTATATTTTTCTTTCCCGTGAATTTATTTCTTTTCTAATTAAGAGAATTTTAAACACTTAATTGCCAACACGAAATCCTCGAATATGAAGTTTGTCTCGCAAACTCCATCTTAGTTGATAAATCCTCAATTAAATCTGACTCTCGTTGTCGGTTTACCTTTGAAGTTCTTAGTTCAGCAGGAACTGCCGGGGACATTAAACTAAGTAGACGGTAATTAATATGTAAACAAGTGCAGAGTTTTCTCCGTGGAATAGATTAATCCGGGCGCGAGTGTGCGGGGTAATAACCCGGGGAGCGAACAACTTCACCACTTACATTACACGGACATTTATTCCCTACGCCCGGTTTCAACTTTTCGCTCACAAGGAGCCAAGAGGACCGCTTTAATTAATTTACGCGCTACGTAAATACAGCTGGAAATTCAGCCGGCAGTGCCGGCTGCGAAATAATATTTATTGTACTTGCCTTGTCGTCGTCGCCTTCACTATCACACTGCAAAAGAGAGACGTTTATGCATTAATAACACTGAAAAGTTTCTTCAAATAACACAACTTCTCCTGCATGCACCAAATATTATATCAAGCAAATATTATAATTTATAAACACCATCTCGAATAATTACATAAATTGCTTATAACATTTATACGTATAGAAATAATGTTACTAAAGTAAATTTGAATTAGTTTAAACAATGGAATGATATATTATAAACCCGCATGGGAATATTAAGCAATAACCAAAACCATACCCAATAAAATGGAAAAATATCAATCAATATACAAATTGTCTGAAAAGAAAGTCTATCATCGTGTCGAGGCAAAATAATCCATACGATATTTACGAGGCGAGTTCGCGTCGAGGGAAACAAGGGATCGGGCTGAGATATTACAATTTCAAATAAATACAGTACATGAAGTATTCAGGACGGGCGCGTAATGTTATGTAGTACGGGGCGGCACCGCCTCGACAAATCTCGTGATTTACCTGCGATACGCGCCGAATATCGAACGGGGACCGTGTGTTGCGTGATCGGACTAAATTTGCACAAGGTAATCGAAAATTATGGCTTTCACCTTTAAATAACTCCTAATAGCGTTCGCGGCTCGCTTGGCGACTAGGAATGGCAACTAAATGATACATTATTGGTTTTATTGAGGCGTAGAATAGGTTACGTGCCCGAACGGACCGCTCGCTAGTTGTTCATATGGAAACCGCTTTCGATGAGGCTATGAGAACTAGATTTTATATTGCAGTCACGTTGCTGTAATAGCACTTAAGATTACAAGATTTGAAAGATAAGCAAGAGTTGAGAATTAGTGGAAAAAGAAAAATCAGCCAAACTTTATTCATGCTTTCCGCGTAAACGTAATAAAAGTCTGTATAAACAAGCGAAGCCGATGGACGTGTGAGTCATGCCAGAGGAGCTTTTACGCTATAGGACATTAATGAGGATACTCACGATATAGCCTTTTCCGGAACTACAGCGGCTACTGGCCTGTAGGCAGGAGACAGAAAGGCGAACATATGAGTGGACTGGACCAATCGAGGTAGTAGGTAATTTTACCTGTCTCTCCCCTTGTATTCATAGATAAATTTTAAGTATTCTTCAAATAATAAACTTCGAATCTCATTAATATATTACATTTAAAAATGAATACAGTGAGAGGGACAAGTAAAAGGCAGCAAATAATTTTGTACAAACATCAACTGAATAGTAAACACATATCTAACATTTAGAGACGGTCACAACATTGAATCAAATGATAATATCACTGACATGCATGAATGATAAAGTAGATCGGAAATTTAGACGAAAGCAAATTCAAAGTCTGTTTGACAGATTTAAATATTTAAGAAACTTTATTAAAATAAGTGAAAGTCTAGGATGATATTGAATCCCGATAATACTAAGCTGACAGGTATTACAAAGTTATAGAAGATACATTTATAAAAGTTGTTTTGCGGTTTGGAGTGTATACGTACGTCACTAAGACGGTCGCGCGAGGAATCGGGGTCGCGTGGCGCCAATGAGCTGCCTGTGAGCCGTTCAGATGCCCTTCCACTGTCATCCGACGTGCCAGCGTCTTGAAGCAGCGTTATACCCTGCACAATAATTATTTAAATAAAAACTCTTTCTGGACGTCTTACGGCAAATTTAAGGCAATATGCCTCTTCACTTTCGAATGAACGTGAAAGGGACTATTATAAATTATACATGTTCATCTTGTATTTGGTTAAGAAATAAGCGCCATGTCCAAATTAATCTCAAGACAAAAAAAATAAAACAATTTTATTCATTGATCTTTATTTAAAACATCAAAACAGATGGATACGTCAATGGGTGATTTTGACATGAATATTTTAGTTTACATAACTTTATATTCACGTTCCTCGACCGATATAAACTACAGAAATCGTATTATAGTGAAGAATGAAATACATAAATCAAAAATATGTTTAATACATTGCAGAACATTTTTTAAAATTAAATTAATATTTTCATACTAGAACGTAGTATTCTTAAATCAGAACAAAATCTATAAGATAGTCCTAGCAAACTCAGTAAGTATTTTATTGGGATAAGTGAATGTTATCCTTGTCTTCTCCGATTGAAACAAAAGTTGTGAGAGCTTATATAAAATAAACGATAATGAGGTGTACGAGTAGCAATGCAAATTACTGTATAATAAGACAGTAAATTTGTTTTAGCTGTTCGTTGAATTTGTACTCGCATCACGTAAACATTACTAAGCGGATCTAAATGGGTGAATTTATTCCGTCGTATTGCTTTGTATCCGAGAGAGACTGGGAACGTTTTCATCTTAATGCAGACCGAGTTGTATATTAAAAGAACAAACAAAGCATTATACCGACTATTCAAATATTTAAGAGCAAACATTTAAATTCGTACACTTCTTGTGAACAAAATCTGTGGTATTTAAACTAGCGAAATAAAATATCTTACTTTTTGTTTGTTTTTCAAAACATTCTAAATTAATCATAAAAAAAATTATTGGAAGCATAGCGCACTTTGAGTCATTTACCATTGCAAGGGAACAAGAATTGTTTAAAAGATGTTGAAATATTACTGATTACAATTATTTGAACTTATCAAGTAAATAAGAAATATTAAAATCCATAAACTAATGTATAGATCCTTTTAAGTGGCTCATTTAACAGAAGATTGTACGAGACATTTATCTCCGTACGTCAATACACTCAAAGCAAAGACGTGTAGCGATACTCTTACACGGTAAGAGGGTAAAATTCTATTAGATGAGGGTAAAAGGAAAGCTTTTTATGTAGACTCGCAAAATTGAGAGGTAACTAGGATATAAGAAAACTTGATAAGGCGGACAGGGAGACTGCCTACCCGTAACGTTGCGTGGCCGGGTCCCAACAATAAAAAGAGTTTTCCATTTATCACATTTCGCGTGTATTTTACGGCAGGGTTCGGAGCGCGCTCGACTCCGGGGGGAGGGCGCTCGACGGGACGGATAAAAGAAAATAAAACGACCAGTAACTCTCTGTAAATGGATAACTCTCCGGCCGCGCTCGCTCAATGAACTTTCACAATTTTATTACGGACCATCAAATATGTTTTGATTTATGTGTCATAATATTTTTCGTGAGCAATGAACGATTGTTGGCACGTTTCGTAGCAATATTGTTGTCACCCTATTTTAGATTAACATTTACAGTACTATTCTACAGTAACAATGTAGCAGAATAGATAATAATACAGCACTAAAATTTACCGTGTTTTGTAGAATTAATATCTTGATCGTGCTGTTTCCTATTTGTTATGAAACTTTACTATTTGCATTATGTCATTACCTATTACATACTTGACTTTAATAAAACGTGATAACTCAAAACAGGTACGGTTAAATCGTATTACCAACATGTTAATTTCAAAATTAAATTTCCGTTAAACCACAGTGACTGAATTCATAATTTAAATTTCTAGAAAACACAATGGTACATATCAGTATATTTTTATTTAAACTTAGATTACCATATTTGAGAATAGATATCATTTACTGTTAATAATTATTTACTACCCTAATATTCCATCATAAATAGGTAAATTTATAATTTAAGTTTTATATTATAAGTAGTGTATTAAATGTTATAATTAACAATTTCAAGGGACTTTGGATCACTGGAGAATATGAAGAATCAACTTGCAGCAACTTCCGTTGGTGTGCAGGGCTCTGGCTGGGGCTGGCTCGGATACAATAAGCAAATGAAGAAGCTACAAATTGCCACATGCCAAAATCAAGACCCATTGCAGGCAACTACAGGTATTGCATACTACATGTTTATGGCTCCTATGTCAACAATTGTATTTCTGAAATACATATTTCTCCAAATTTTATCCATTATTGACAATTCAAACAGAATATATTTTAAATTGATTAAAAATGAAACAGAGTATAAACTGCAGAATTGAAGCTTACATTAGTTTACATAGGACCCATGTATTGTCTTCAATGTTGTATAACATAAGTAGTTCAAGTAAATTTATTAAAACTTGGTCACTTCAAGGTTGGTTGTGTAACAAAAAATGTTTGCTTGTTAATTAATTTTTTTCACAAGTCAGTATTTGCAATGTAAATATTCTTGTATTTTAATGAAAATTAAACTAAAATATGTATAGTTACAAAAACATATTTTTTAAACAAATTTTTTATTAGTGTCAACATTTATGTAGAGAATGCTTTAAGCATATGTTCCTTGAATTTTTTACACTTCTCTGAACCAATCAGTTGTAGAGATAGTACTAAATTGTTTACTGAGATGTGGACACTAAATGACACATATCAAATATCTCGTTTCCTTAGTTTAACTTTGAGAGGATTCTGGTTATTCATACAAATTGTCTAGATAAATAACCTGCTTTATTTCTTTTTCAGGACTCATACCTCTCTTTGGTATTGATGTGTGGGAGCACGCTTATTACCTGCAATACAAGAATGTGCGCGCAGATTATGTAAAAGCAATATTCGATGTCGCCAACTGGCAAGACATTTCTGCCAGATATGACAGTGCTGCAAAGTGAAATGTTTGCAGTAACCCCACTTAATTTAATCTCAGCATTTCGGATAATCCTTTAGAAGTATGATTACATTTGTAAACGACAACCACAAAGTGCTTGTTGTAGATTCCAGAAAACGCCTTATATTATTTTATCTAAGTTGTTAATAAATACATGGATATTTGTAGCTATTGTGTTTTTTAATTAAAATATTTCAAATAGAATGCTGCATGAATGAATCTACTTAAAAGGATGTATCGCTGTGAGGGAGAGATGGAATATAAAGACAAAATAAAATTGTAGATCATGACAAGACATTACAATGTTTGAGGATAAGGTAATATGATAGACAGAAGGTACAGCAGATACAAGTGTGGAATAAAAGCTAACCTTACAGAACGCAGGAAATACTATCCTCTTGTACGTGATATGTATTTAATGTAATTAATGATGTAAAACAAAGATATATCAATGAATAGTTTTTAAATATACTGAATTCTATTGAAACGGAACGTAATGTACTTGCAGAATTGCAAAATGTCAAAGAAACGTCAAATCATATTTTGATTGCCAAAGTGGGGAGTCTTGGGACAGTGATGAGAAATAAATAAATAATTATTAGCTTTTGCGTCCTTGTAAAAACATTGATTTGTGCTTTCCGTTTATCTACGAGATATTGTTCGCTCTTCTGTGAAGTCATATGTAAGTTATTCATTTATATTTCACTTCTTATAGGGCGGTTCGTGAACTTGTCGCTGTTATTGATTTTTCAGATGATAGTTCTAGAGCAGTTGTGGATGTTTTAATTTAGTAGGATGTTGGGTTTAATTTATTATTGTAATTAATACTAAAGAAATGAGTGTCTTTCGGGGGGTTTTCTATCGGGAATATAAATTTTTGTAGGTACTACTTTTTAACATAAAACATTTATGAGGACGAGGCTATTGCTTGTTAGACAAAGAAAATATCAAATTGATTGTATTTACGCTTTTGATGAAAATAGTTTCTATTTTATTCAAAAAAATCAGAGTTAAAAATGTCTCGTACATTATGTATGATATTTCTTTCCTTCTTCATATGTAATTTCATATTTTATAGTGGTCAGCACCTCCATATTACTACTAAAAAAATTATCAAACCGAAACTAATTTCTTAATACATAATTTTTGTTGTATTAAGTAATTCTTAAAACATATTGAAAATGTACCTGTTTTTTTATAACAAAAACAATGTATTTAAGAATTACTTAATCCTGAATTGAAATTTAACTGTTCCCTATTTTTTTTTCATTGTGACTGAATGGCGACTGTTTGCCTTGAGGCATTTACAGATTCACCGAGCGCAGAT
>DVQG01000003.1:0-36149 GCA_018231605.1 Papilio ambrax
CCCGCCGCCCGCCGCGCCCGTCGCCCGTCGCCCGTCGCTTGCCTCATTTATGCACCCTTAGTAACGGTCAGGTGGTCCGAGGGCAAAGAGGAGGCCTGCTAACACACTGCAAATAATATCGCTAATCAGGCATTCAAACATAACCACTTTGTCTTCGAATTGTAATAGAAGAAACTCAATCAAAATCCTAAAAAACCATTGATATTTTGAACAAAAAACGGAATTACGTCAGAAATAGTAATAACAATGTGTAAATTATAATTACACATTACAGACCGTAATCTAGGATTAAAATCAACAACAATTATGCATTCTTAGTGTTGGATCTACTGCGACAAAAAATATTGTATTGTCATGATGAAATCATGCCATTAAGTTATTTTTCTATACTCATTACCTGCGTGTTATAGATCTACGATGTAGATAGGGTGGTTTCCGTCTCTAACTGAATATGTCTGTCACAAGATAACAGAAGCTTTATTAAGAATCTACACGATTAAAAAGGTCAAACGTTGAACCAAATTGTGTTATCTTTAAAAATTTAGAGTCAAACTAGTAAGTATCCAGTTCAAAAGAAGTAGACCTCTATCTTCGTAATCTACAAAGAGTTGGTAAAAATAATGTCAGCATGATGGTTTTGTCTTCCAAATTGTTCTTTCATCCGTCATTCCACCCTTTGTAGCAGAGAGACCAAGAGTCATAGCTCATATACCTTCCACAAATATGCCGACACTGTACTGAATTCATCATTGAAACTGTCTGTCTAGTTATAAATGACCTACACAATTGTATAGAGCCTTTGAGTCAGCACGGCACCGGAAATATCAGAAGCAGTGCCAAAAAAACCGATCCGCGATTAGCGTAAGAGATCGTACCGCGAGTGAGGGACGGGCACCGACAGGTCGCAACTGGACCGTGGCATGACGTCACCGCCATTCAGGTGTCGTTTGTCGATAGTACTGTCGAATTATCTGACTGTCCTCAGATACAAAGCTGATCTATTTGAAAGCAAAAAACGCAACAATAATTGCAATTCTTACTTCCAATCAGATTATTTCCGGAAGAGTAAAACTACCAGTTTAACAACTCATTTGGTTCTGATTTTACGAGTACTCAAAAAGTTTATCTATCAAACAAAGCAAAAGCTTTTTTTTTAAAAAAAAAACACCTTAGAATAACACCTAATTAATGTAGAACGTGTCTGAAAATTAGTTTATCAAGGCGTAACATTTAAATTTGACAGCATTTGATAGCGACAGCCGGCAGCCGTCAGGTGGCGCGGTGTGAGCGAGCAGCTCTTTGCTAGCGCAGTGGCGCTTGCGGCTTGCGTCGCCGTGTGTTTACGTTCCCCGCTTGCTTGTTGCTCGTTAGCTAAATGTTTATCCTTCTGGATGCTATCCATCGTTTTTCCTTTGTTAATGTTCTTTTCACTTTCATTATTCGATTGTAAATCTGTCTCGGTTTGATCTATAAACTGTTATTATAGATCATGTCAAAACTCCGTACTCGTACCGACATTACAGTTTTTTTGCAATCTATAAATAATTGTGAGATTGTTTATACTATTGGCATTCTCCGTGCTATTAATCATCGGGGATATAAGTGCTTAGAAACCAGACAGTCGAATCCCTGAATTGATAAACATCTAGCGCCTTGAACGTTTTGGCTCACAATAAGCAATTGAAATAATTACCGAAATTCTCCAGTCTTGCTGTCGTTATGTGAATTTAAAAAAGAAAAATAAACGAATTACACCAACTAGTTTTAATCCAATGTTATGAAAATAACTGTTGTTAATCTACATAAGTCATACGTTATTGAATTTATTTGTAATGTCTTTTTTTACTTTTGATTTCATTCAATTTACCACAAAATCATAATACACGATTGGAGTTAACTTCATTATTTGGTAAACATTTTTATCGTTTCAGCGATTCTTTTGATTCTCCTGCTTAACTTTCAAACTGCATACATTAAAACTTAAATTATCTTATGTATAACAGAACTCAACATTTGTATCAGCCGCGACTTGCAGTTCGTAGACCTGTCTGTAGTCTCCATGACTCAACGGATTGTCACTAGATAGTGCTTGTGTATTTAGAAGATATTATACTTAAGTGTTAGGCATTGAGTCAGTCTATTTCTACTTTTATATTTAGATCATCGGATGTGATTTACGGCACGTCTCGTGCGATGTATCATAGTGCTGGTAGTCGCGTGTGTGATCGACCTTCTCATCGACATCACACAAGTCTATTATAATTCTCGTCTTATTAAAAAGCTTTTATTTGACGAAAGCGGCGTGCGGCGCGGCGCGGCGTTACGGCTTGGCAATTCTCCATTATTCCCGCTTCGCTCCGGCGCGCTTTGACTCCTATTAGAAATATTAACATGCCTCGTATTATAATATTTTATTATCAGCGGTATTTTTAATCACTTTAGACGTACGGATAAAATCTCACAGTCTGTTTGTTGAGTTGAAATCTTTCGAAATGTCTTTTACGATGCGTTGGTACTATTATGCAATTTAATTTTAATATTAAATTAAATAAGTAACAGGTTTTTTTTTTTATTTTTGGTTGCTTTGAATTCTGGATGTTAAACATTTTAATTAAACTAATTGTTTATTTAACGACAGATGCAATTTCTCTTAAGTCGTACGAACATAAGACGTAAACTCAAAACGAGTCAGTTGTCCATTCATTTCTGTTTTCTATTCAATAACAAGAAACAATTAAGCGTCAAATAGCGCAGGAGCGCGTTAAATGGAATTACTGAGTTGTGACGTTTACATTTAGGGGATGAGCGTGTGTCGGCGGTACTTTGAGCGTCGGCGGTGGTGCGTGGACAAAAAATACCTACAATTAATCTATGGGAGCATTGAGTCGAGACCATTATGTCGGCGGGTGCGGATGTACGCGTTAATCGCAAGGCCGACGGTCCAATAATCCAGCGGCTGCCATTGTTCGGGTCCAGCCATCGATGTCGGCGACGCGCGGTCCCGGCCCCGCGACACCGACGCTGAAATACTAACTTACCGTAACTCCTCAATTCCATTATTCCCCATCATTTGTTCCTCTATCACTTCCTTAGCCAGTATCCGTTTATGCGGCTTACGGTTAGACTTAACTCTGTCTATTTACATTTACTGCATCACTTCTAACCTATTCAAAGACCTTGTGTTGACAAAACCTTCAATTGATGGACCTTCTTTTACATTTTCACGTCAGTCTTCTCAACTATTTCAGGTAGTATCAGATAACCTATGTGTATCTAACATTTTATTCATGATTTTTGTCCACGCATTCATATTAAAGATGTCAACGGAAAGGGAAAAAAGTAGTGGCCTTTTCGCTGCCGTTGTTCAAATTAGCAAAAGTAACCAAACTCAGCTGTGAGGAGGTAACGTATTGAAAGTAAACATTTGTACTTTGGAAATATGAAGTAGTTTCTATTAAACGAAATGATTATATGTTTATGGATGGTAGGTACGTTAAACACATACAAAAAAATATTAAAGAACCTTAATTGGGAAATCATAATTAACAAGGTATTAATTGCTCCAAAATTAAATAACCCATTTGCTAGTAAATATTAAAGATCGTAAAGCTTAAACCCAACAAACACATGTTTACATCAGGGCAATGGCAGAGATTGTATCGAAAATACGTGTGATAATTAAAATTTCATTCCAAAAAAGCCGGAATCAACTGTAAGAGCAATTTGTGTAACAAATACAGGCCGAAAGTAGCGGAATTAAAGGTCAAAAACTTACGCAGCAACTGACAGCGAACTTTAAAAAAAACATTCATTAATTTTCACATGATGTGTTTTTATCAAGAAACGATAAATGTCACGGGCCCGGGTGTTGTTTGTGACGGGGCAATGAGTTCAAACGAATGACAGGAGTTTCACTTAGCCTAATTTCAAATTATAATGCAATATAAAATAAAATCGAATGTGTTACGGAGACGATAGACTTTCGATTGTTAAAATCTAAGGATTGTTAATCTACATATGTTATGACGGATGATAAGTTTACATGCATCATTAGTGCTTCGACTTATTCTTCTAGATTTGTTTTAGTTTTCTCTTATTCTATCATCTTTATGTTTCATTCTAATCCAATCATAACCTTGCCCTAGTCCCTACAGTCGGCAAAGTATGTACAGCTCTTACATGCATCTCTACTTACACCCTTCTTACGCATACTTACTTTGGACTTCCACTGCTTTTGTTTCCATTTACATTTTTATTGTTAATGTGATCTTTCGCTTAGGACGTCTACATTAACCTTTTGCTTGTCAACTTCTCCATAACTGATGCTACTTTGTACAAAATTAATAACATACAATAAAGAACGAAAACAAATTCTCCAACATCAACTCACGTAATATTAATAATAGCCCATTAACTTTTAACAGGCCGCGTTCCGATAATTTCGACGCGTAGAATTCTCTCGCGACACATTACGACGTCGCGGTATTTCGTTACTCTATTTGATTACTAAATGGCATTTGGAGCCGTCTGGCCCAGCCTTAATGTACTCCGCATTGTGTGTTGTTTGTATGACGCTATTAATTTGGCGAATGGACGAGCCTATTGACGCGAATACGATAAGCCCCCGTCGCGTTAATCCACGTGGGACAGTCTGCGGACATTCGAAAATATTTGTAATATCTCTATTTAATTAATTACATTGCATACAATCGAAATAACGTACTAGTGGTGAAATTATTTATGATATTTATACGATCTATCTATCTTTACGGTTTTATGCGAAATTTTAATATAGAAAACTTATATCGTTTTTACTCCACAAAATTACAAAGCGGTGAAATATTTTCGTAGAAGGTGTAAGTTTCCTTAAGCGTTTCCTTGAAGTTTTGCCGATTTTTAACAACAGGCACTTTACGTACTCGCATTTAAAATTAATACACCTTTTAATTTAATAATTATTTTACGATCGTACAAATCTTTATCGACAGTAAAGGGGTTGATGATCACTTAAGAAATTAATAAGATAAAAAATTACACGTTACAAGTCAAGGGACGACCGATGATGTACAATAAGTATTTGATTGGTATCAATCAGGTGTCATTAGTGTGTGGAGGCTAGGTGGCGGTTACCTTACGGTTGCGCACGCGTAATGCGAGATGTGTTAAGTATCAAGAAATCAAATATTACGGGGCCGATGTATAATCATTGCGCATATAGGATGCGTCGCGCTCGGGGCTCGCGGCTCGGGCTGCGGTAGGGCTGCGCGTAATCAGGCTGGACATTAGCGGCCACCCGCGAATGCGTAATCAGCGCGCGGTTACACTAACAAGCGGTAGCGATCACGGCTCCGCAAAAATAAGATAAACAGCTCTAAAACAATAAGATAAGGCAAGAAATGTTTTTATTGTAAAGGAATAATAATCTAATTTGATAAACGTCATGAGCTGAGAATCATACAAATATTTATACCAAAAAAAAATGTACACGTTATTGCAATTTAACTTTGAAAATAAAGATGATTTTCTCTTAAACATTTTTCTATGTTACTACATTCTTGAAGTACAGTACAAATTAATGATTTAATACAAAATAATGTTTCCTCTTCCGCTTAACACTAAGCTCCCTCACAACATGTGAGGGCTTTTAATAAACCGCTTCCAGTATCGATGGTAAAACGTTAATTTCGAGTAATATCACATACATTGATCATTGGCAACGTCGCGAAACGGAACAGGGTACTTATTGCGCAGTCGTTGGATGTGCGTGAGAAGGTTTGCGTCGCGAGTCCTACGCGCTAAGGCCCCTAGACCTGCGGACGCTCGCTTGACACTTTAGCGTTTTCCCACGGTACTACGTTTGAGATTCTTGCAGCATTACATCTGATTTTTCTGATGCCATCTCCCTTTTATGTTCATATTGACTGTATATTTATAAGGAAATTATACAATACTTCCTTTTTGTTGTACTTTTATACCTTTTTGGTTTACGGAAAAACTAAATTGTGATATACATTTTGGATAGCACATTATTAATGAAAACATTAATATTTTTGGATTATTTTTCTTGGTCAATTTCTCTGTGAGTTTGATCCCAAATATAATAAAAAAAAAATTACATTGGACAATATTTCAGCAACTATAAGTTCAATTAATAAGTTAAAATAATCGTTAAAAATTACGTTGTTAAATAATCGATAAATTTCGTGCGATCGTTGTAATTACGCGGGGTGCAATTTTAAGTGGTTGATCTTTACCTCAGTCTATTTTTCTTCATAAATTTAATGAATGTAAATGATTACCTCTGGACGACATATTGTGTAACCGGTGACATGGCTTTGGCTGTCGGTAAAATTTAACATACGCAAATGTCGAGGGCGTGTAAGCAAGGTATGAACATGCGCGGGAAAAATTGTCCGCTAGCAACTTGATGATTTAATTTAAAATTAAATTATCACTCAAAACATAACTCTATTCGGATACATCAAGCAACTTTAAGTGTAGAAAATCTTTATTTCTTACAAACTCTTGGTATCAACTTAACACAAAGTACAACTACATTATAAAACTTCACTGACAAGAACAAAAATTCGCTACCCGCTCCGGTTATCGCTATAACCTTTCAACTTAAAATAAACTAAAAACCCCAATTCGTATGACATTTAGAATTAATTGGTAGGCGCGGTCGCATAAGTGAAAATGTCTACCGAACATAATTTAGTATTTAAGAAAGTACCGAACTCCGCAACCGACGAAAAAACTGTAAAGGCTTTTAATATAAACTGAATATTTCTTCGTAAATGTCTTAATTAGGGTCAAACATGTAAATTTGCACTTGTATTCGAAAAAGGTAATATAATTAAGTCATTAAATAAAATAAACATTACATACTACGATTAGTTTTTCTCATTAAATGCAAAGATCTACTTTTTTACTCATATGTTTAAATTTTACACAATTTATCAAATAAGCACTTTTTTTAAACAAAATGACAGACAAAATGACGTTTATGACTATTGTCTTTTTTCCAAAGCAAAGTAAAGTAAGTAAGTTTTAAAATTCAAAATATAAAACTTAGATAATTCAAAAGCTAGACATCATAATATTACAAAAGGTAATATTTTCTAATAGGACAAGACGACTTACGCATAATTTCGTACATCTAATTTAAGAGATTTTTATATCATAATATTAATCTAAAGTAAAGGGATTCTTAACTATGTAACTAGACAGAAAACGTAGTAAAAATTGCTAAGCAATCGTAATAGATGTCTCGATATATTCGCGACATGTGGCACTAGCGGCAGGCTATCGTGGCATAGTGTCGTGTACGAACATAATCCTGCTCGCAATACGCCGCGCACGTCCGCCGCAGACCGGGCAAGCGATTGCGTACATTGGCGCCGCCTCCTTAAAGGGCGATGCGGTTTTTCTATTGACTCGAAAATTAATGTCATTACCTCCGATCATAGGCAGCATTGTCTATGGCGAGCCAAGTCGCGCGGTCGTTTACACCCATAGTTACAGAAGAGTTAACTAGTACTTAGTTGTTTTGTAGAAATGGTCTCTCGACTAAATCTTTTGAATAAGTCTCTCTTCAAAGATGTTGCAGTCAATTTACTCGATATAAAGTTAATTTAGAAAATACATACTTAGATTTCTTAATACAATAGAGAGTTAATATAACGTCTTGGTTTCCTAACTTTAAATAAACAGTATTCACCGAGAAATCTTCCAAAAAATGCGCCTGCGCACCACGAGACAGGTCGTCTAATCGCACATTAAAACGTCAAAGCAGATATCGGAAACGGTTTCAAGAAGTCGACATTTTAAAAAATCGAAACGCTTTTTATTTCGGCATTAAAGCAGAATAAGAGCATGCACCTTCTCTAATATTGTCTAAAAGGAAGCGACGCGCCGAGTGATATGTGACACGTGGCGCCCCCGCGGCCAGACGACACATCTCGCATTTTTACGACGTCGTAAAACAAACTCTATGACACAGACATAGGGTCCATAACTACGCCACAAATCTTGCCGGTCTCTGAACTCTGAAAATAATATTTCAGTTCGAGCCACTTGCGTTACGCAACCGATGTTATAATTACGGAGTTAGACGCGGTTTTAAGGCAAAGATCGGTAATATCTCATCTAGTCAGTTAGTCCGTGTTAGCTCACGTAGCATCTAGTCTATTCATACTGTAGTATGTTTATCGTTGTAACTTTCACACGACCATAGTTAACCTTAAAATCATCTGCATAACCGAAGTTAAATATACTTTGTATGGTAAAAATTCTCTAGTTTAGTTTATCCTGATTTTTTTTAAATTAATATAATATGTTTACAGTCTTAGCTAATCACTATGTTTTGTTTAAGTCCTCGCGGAATATAGCTAGTGGCTAAATACTTTTAATTGTTACTGTTTCTACTCTTATAATGGTTCCTGTTCATTTCAATAATGAGGACATACGACTGTATATAATAAGATTATGTAACCAAACTGTATAAATCAAATAAAAAAAACATGTAAGGAAAACCTTTTCTTTTGTTATAGCCTGTGATATTCCACAATATGGCATCTTATCCAAAAAACAATCGTTTAAATTTTCAGAATAAATTAAGACGCAAATTGTATGTTAAATGGTTACTAAAAGAAAAGAGAATGCGTTTATTTAGGACTAACTGACATTAGAATAATTCATTATACAAATTAACGAAATCTTTTCATTTCTTACTCCGTAACAAAAGTAATCGTGCGGCTGTGAAACTGGAAACGGGCTCAAATGGTATTACTATAGAGTTGTGGTATGTTTTGGCGGAGTGCAGGAGTAACCTTGCACGGCTGTAACGGGCCGCGACCGAGCGAAATATGTGTGACAGAAGGCGAGTGAGTAGAAAAAGAAGGCTCGTCCATATTAGCCGAGGCGATTATTGGTCGTCCGTATGCCAGTTGCCGAGGCCCGGCTAAGTGGAATCGTTTGTGTCACGCGCTGCTTGCCCGCTCGCCCGATCGCCAATGCCTAAATCACTTTCAATTTTTAGACCACAGCTTTGTTACCTACTTGCCTTTGTGTGTTTGTTTGCATTGACATACTAATTATCTAATTAAATTACTTAATTATCATATTGAAAACACGAATTAGACAGACATAGAACCGATTTAAACTGAATTAGGTTTAAATTATCAAGGAGTTGTCCATCCATCCGCCAACATATGTGGTAGCCGACAATATAAACGAACGCAGTCTATCTGAGTGGGTGAAACCGCCCAAATCGATTAGCGCCGTAGCTACCATTAAAATTAAGAATCGGGATTATAAAGCGTGTAGTTTGAAGTCGACAATTGCATTTAATAGCTAAATTGTCGGTAAATGTGACCGGGCAATTAGCCGACATCTGTCTTTCAACTCCTGCGCACCGCGACGTCGTATAATTTCACTGGCGATTTTATAATTCGAGAGTAATTTTGGGACGTATCGTAAAAATTGTTACGTAATGAGAATTCGAATGTGGCCCTCTTTTTTTACTTCTGTCAGCTCCGAATTTGTGTAAACGGCTGTCGAGTGCACTCAGTAGCAAGACCCGGGCGCGTCTGCCGCGACCGCTAAAATTGCATCGCTTACGAAAAATTGCGCGTGACACAATGTCTTTTTTATTAATTCGACAGAAGTCACATTAAATAATTATTAATATTAATGATTACGAGCGGCTGGTTAATTTCTTTTGAATGTATAAATTTTTCAGTTGCCGTTTTTTAATCGAGCATTGCGTTTTTTGGAAATGGTAAAGTTCATCTAGTTCACGGGAGTTCAGTGACGTATTCCATAAAGTTGACGAACTACTCCTATATCAAATCCAACAAAAGTATTACATTAGTATCGGGTGCAGCTCCATTAGTATTTTTCGAAGGATAATTTTTTGTTTCAATTCTTTCTTAGTTATTCAAATGTCTTCAAAAAGTGATAACTAGTAAGTTCATCATTGTCCACTTAACGTCGAGGATTATGATTACAAACTAGCTCTAACCAACTGATAATAATATATATGAGTGCTAAGACACTGTATAAATACATTTTATTTTATTGTGACGTGAGAGCTTTCGAGCTTTTAGCTCAGTCATTAAGCTTAGATTCGAATCCTAGAACAAGGAGATAAGTGGAACATTCGATGAGCTAAATGGCCGCAGCTGTAAAGGTCACGACTAAGTAAGGAGTGTTTTTTTGCAAGACAAACCTGCGACTTCGCTTCTGGTTCTCACGCGGCGCGCACTCTCAGTTTGGACAAAGAATGCGTACGGCTGTTTATTTTAAACAGCAATAAATATTAACACGAGCAATAAGCAATAACGTTGCAGACAAAACATAATTGTACGCTTACATCATCCTCACAAAGGAGTCGAACCGGCGACCACTAGCGGCTACTAGCCGTATGACATATGAGTTATATATATCTTACTAATATAAATGCGAAAGTTTAGATGGATGGAACATGTTGTTACTCTTTTTTCTTTGCCGCCTAAACGGCTGAACACATCTCGAAGAAGGCATAGATGTAGAGCAAAGTCTGGCAGAACGCATAGGCTATTTTCTTTTGTGTTTTTTTTTTAATTCCACGCGGCCGAAGTCGATAGCAAGTGAACCTATGATGTAACAATAACGTTCACAATTGATGTTGCTATAAATAACGAACTCGCTGACTCAACTTAGGTACTTTTTCCATTAAGGATAGAAAGCAGGATATTGACATCGTTATAATAAACCAAGGATTTCAGCTGTGTTTAATTAATTTAACTTTTAATTGTAGAATTTTCTTGTTCACATTAATTTAGGTAATGTGGGAATACTCTGCACTTGTGTGCAGAGTAATAATGAAAATTCTCTAAGGTTAATAACCTGGTATATACAAAATATATCTAATCTCAAAAGCCATTAAAATTAGCTAGATTCTTATACGAAATTCAAAGTATTTGCAATTAAGGAATCTCAGTTATAATTAGCGCTAAGGAATCTGTTGAAAAATTTTGCTAAAAATTTTTGCGGAATACGTAAACTGTAATTATTCAGTAAAAAAAGATATTCAACAATTTTAATTATATTTTATTTGAATTCCTATAATCAAATGTAACCTCAAAATCAAGAAGTATCTGTCAAGTTGTCGACGATATATTTTGCAGTAATAAAAAATTCCTCGAACACTGTTTGAAAATGTATTAACGTACTTCCAAACGCATTTACTGATATATTATTTACAAAACATTTAATTCTTTCTTTCCCTTTTTTGGCATAGTCAACTGAATAGTCCATTTTTTTAAATTAAATTCACTAATCTTTAATCTATTTCGCGTATACGCATGTTTTGAGACCTAATAAGAAAATAGATTTCAAACTCGTCTTTATAACAGTCTATTTAGGTATACTATGAAGATATCAATGTGGCTACAAGATTGACACTATGCATTAGTCAACGACAACAATGTTCTACCTTTGCCAATTTTAAATTTTTAGGATAGCAATTGATACGTCCTTATTACAGTATCGATGGGAAATAAATGCCGCAAAGATATAGATCGGGGTCTTCTAGGAAAGACCAACATTGTGTGCTAGCGAAGTGTTAGAGGTAAAAAGTTGAAACTGGTTGCTGTACGTGCGGCTTCATTGCGAACGCGAGTCACATAGTGTGCCCACCGCCTAATACGTATCCGACCTCGGCCGTACTACGCCGCGCTGGCGCAAGTAACGCGAACCCAGCGGCTTAAAAAATCCTACGATGATGCTTATATGTCCAACTGGTGTCAACACACGCGCAAAACATCGACACGTTTCTACCTTTGATTGATTATCTTCGATTTGAGATTCTTCACATGATTCGCTAATGTTTGTTTTAACGGAGAAAAACAATTAACTATGTATTAAAAGTAATCAGCAGTGCTGTATGCAAACTTACTAATTCAATGATAAATATCTTATTATATTGAAAGCATTTGTTTAAAATTTTATACAATGTTCTTTATGTTTAAAACGAATTTAATATGTGATCAAACTACTCAACTTCTTTACAGCTTACCAAACCTAGTTTCTACTTTCCGCTATTTCTTACAAGCTTTGTTCTCCATTGCAGCTATTTGCACTTAGAAGTAGATTAGTGAGCAATTTGACTGCGTGAAATGTGACGGTTAAATCGTTATAAATGGTAAAAATAATTTAGGACCCGAACTTGATATAAAATGTTATATAGTTTATTTGCAAAGCCTCATTATATAAAGCTAAATCTGTATGAATATAATCGCATTTGAACTTGACATTAATTTACAATTGGAGGAAAATGACATGAGAAAACATACATGACAAGTTACACCTTTGCGTTAAGGAAATAAAGAATTCTTTATGTAATGAAATACTATTTCTATTATATATTTATTATATTCTATTATATGTCTATATTAAAGTGTTATTAACATATATTACAGAGAGGTTTAATTCTATTTTTTTTTAGTTTTAACGAATAGAACGTCCAAAATGTGGCATTAAGTCTACAATAGATTTGATTCAAGAATCTAAGTTTCACAAATATTGAGGTAATAGACACGTGTTACAAAATAAATTAAATAATTCCTCTCACGTAGTTTAAGGTTAGAAAAAACTATGTCTAGGTTAATCTTATAGCCTAGACCGAATAAAATATATTAGGTTTTATTGCGGTAATGCTAGAATGTACCCGCATTAACGCCAAACATAACCTTAGTGAATTACTTTAATTTTTATTCGGATTTTCTTCCATCTACACCAATATTAAGAGAAGTAATAATTAGTTTCTATAACTACTTACTTAGGTTTGTTTAACATATCTGTAATGTTATTTTTGCTCAAACAATGGATTTTATTAAACATAATAGATATTCTCCCGATATGGATCGAATTCCCCGGACCATCGGCATGTTTACTAAATGTCCGCAGAC
Source organism: Papilio ambrax (assembly GCA_018231605.1). NCBI lineage: Eukaryota > Metazoa > Arthropoda > Insecta > Lepidoptera > Papilionidae > Papilio > Papilio ambrax. Next base: position 12,954 of record DVQG01000003.1, read on the forward strand.
AGGCCGATGTTTAGTCTAGTCCCGCTAAGTCTGGACTTGGCCCCCAGGATGCGTTGGCTAACTTGGATATCTGTTTACGTATTAACTACTTTACGTACTAACGTCTCGCGTAAACGTGGGCGACATAAAATTGCCATGCAACGATTCTTGAAATTCTTGAAATTACCAGTTCAATTACACAAAAAAAAGTGTTTTCTATAATAGTCTGTGCCTTTATTCAAATATATTAGATGTGAAATAATAAAAGCAAGCTAGTTGAACCAATCCGCCCAATAAATAACTACCGTGAAAGTTTTTCACATTGAAATAACGCTAGGAATTTAACGGCCCGTCAACACCAAGACCTCGCATTTTAAAATATTCTAACGATAAAAATATCCGATTCATATAACATTCGAGCAGACGCAATAAAATCCGCCCCTGCGTCAAACCGTCTGATACATTCTTCAGACTGGGGAACGACAGTATCCCACGTGAGGCGAGATCAAATGCTCGCTAGCGTCTAGACACTGATGATGGCGCGGAGGGAGAAAAATGAGTTTATATATAACTTTACAAGTTTGCTAAATGGGCCAGATCATATAATGTAAACAGTTGGGTCAACGCATTGTACGGATACGTCAGTTCTGCGAAGCGCCGACTTTTCCAACTCAATCCGTTATCAAGGTCACAGCTATTCGTGTACACCCGCCCGCACAGATTGTGTATAGCGCTAAACAGAATGAAATAAACTTGCGACTACGTGTGTACTGTTAATGAGTTCATTAAAACTATAAAATAAAGTTTATGACAAAAGAATGATAAATAAATCACATGTTCGTGTTATACTCTACATAGATTAAAATATACAGATGAATTAAGTACCTCCTTCTTTTGGGAAGTCGGTCAAAAATAGTACAAGAATCGTTACTAGTAACTATAAAAATAGACATGCATTACTGGCAATAGGGTAGGACGTCTTTGGGTGACCGCCGAGGACGCCTAAAATCTGGGTATTACTTTTATATACAACTCTTAACACTCCCTCCCTCCTCCCTATTCATAACAAACGCAACCTACTGCTAGTATACCTAAAACCCATACTGTCAAACATCAAATCGAAGTTCTACATTTGTAAATACTCAAATCAGATGGCATGATACCTAGAGGCTGAACCTACTGTATTTTGCATGCTCTAGCTAGGTGTCGTAGGAAATCCAGGCAGATGTATCTTCCTTGACATTAACATTCCACTCCATAACATAACCGATCTGATATGAAAGCGGATGCACACCTCTTTGTTTACACTAACATAATTATATATTCTATACCATTCTACGCACTTAAAACTATGAATCATTGCAGAACATTGCTGTTAAAAGTTTTATGACCATATGATTGGGGAACTTGCTCTAGTTTATCAGAGCACACGCGCACACCTTTGACTAAACTGTTGTGCGATTGTCGATTATTTCTCAGTACATTCAACTGTTAAGTATCACAACTAAAAATCGAGTAGTGTGCGCACCTCCATATAAGTTCATAGGAATCAAAGCGAGACTATATAGTTGTGCGATTGTTTAGTTTCTGGTGTTTGCATCAGTGCTTAAAGTTGGAATTACATACCCCGATATTTGAAAACTATTTTAAGAAAAATAATCAAATAGCAATATTAAATAGAGCCTACATTTTGTTTCATTGTTAACAGAGGTGGCAAAGATAAACATTGTTTAAAAGAAGACGAAAACAGTATGAAATTAAACATTTTCATACTATTTTCACATACGCATCTGCAATTTCAAATGTCTATGGACAGCGGTCGCTTAACCTTTGCGGCGAATTCAGGTTTTCAAACACATTAGCTTCAGGTTAACACTATAGTGAAGGAAATTAAGTCATACAGAACTACTTGTTATAGTTCTATATCTGTTTACCAACACTACATTTCTTGTAAATATCGATATATTGTTTGGTAGAGTAAAGAATTAGTTGATGGCTCTCCATGTAACTACCGCGTGCGCGGGGCTCACTCCGCGGTTTGTTTATTTGAGTGTTCCACAGAATGTTGGCGCCGCGGTGCCGCTCCCCGCGCCCCTCACCACGCTTCTTAGAATACACTTAGACGCCTAGTTTGACTAAATCCGTTCTATTGGAAAATGAAGCGTCATTTTCTTAGCTCGTATACGTAAAGGAAAGCGCGCTTAATCTTGAGGCTCCTGGACTCTTAGCAGTAGGTTAACTAAAGACGATATTATTGCAAATCTCATGGGAATGTCGTATTGTGTTCGTTTAAACAACTGAATAGTAATGTGTTATTTGATAGAATGAAAAACTCCGTCATTTCATGTTTGAGTATAGATCAACTAATTTATCATTGCCTACTGCTGTCTTATTTACTCTTGCAGTAGTATACCTTCACAAAGATCGTAACAAACAAGAGATAGATCATAATCGTCAATAACAGATTGGCGTCACTCGTCAGTCGGCAGTCGGGAGTCGGCAGCGCGACTCGACCATGCCTTTTACAACACGCGCCGCGGCAATTCATCACGCCGTTATGGCGACCGGCGCAGTCGCAGGCGCAGGACAACCAACCTCTATAAATATGTATCTGGATTCTACGTGTCCGTAAAAACATGCAAACAAACATGTAATCTGTTACAGATATGTCACCGACACGAACTTTGTCACTCTATAATCGGAGCAAGCACAGTTCGTGAGAGCCATTTGACATCACAGTACTGAGAACTTACACTTTAGGTTGTCAATCGGTTGAGTTTAGTTTACTATATTTTCACAGTTAATGATTTGCTTAGTCCATCGTTCACGATCGTTACGAAATAGAGCCGTTTTGACTTTTGTATTTAAGTTAAACGATTATTCACACGTAAACAATTATGTTAGCGCCTTATACTTACTATAAATTGTGTTTAATATGCGGTGTAACCACCTGATTATTAAACTGCATAAATAGTAGATCAGTTCACCGTATACTTTATTCATATTAACTATTTTAAATCAAATCATGCAAATTTATAATAACAGTAATAACCGCATTAAATGGTCTTATATTGACTTGAAACCGTACGCCTTGTTGTTAACAAAGTACGGAACAATTTGCAACCTATAAATGATATTTAAAAGTTACGCCTGAGGCGGAATTAATTGTAATGGATGACGTCAATTTATGAGGGTGATTATTATGACTTTTTGAACTTCTAGATCTTATCATAGCTCCTTCTAGAAGAATAATGTGCAAATCAGTAGAATGTTTCCTCAAGCTGTGTTTATAACTTCCTATTAACTTTCTTATGCAATATTGAAGGATTGAGAATCGCATCAACATTATCGAGGATAACAAAACCGTGTGAAGTAACCGGTCGATGTATAGAGTGGGCATTAATCTGTTTGTACGGTGTTGTCTCGTTGAGTATGAGTTAGATGGCCACCGCGGGCCGCATGACCCGATATCTATAAATACAGAGCACAACCATCAAGCAGCATCACAAGCCGCCACGAACAGTACTGCCGTGCCGCAAGCTATTTATACGCGCGACTACTCACCGGCAAAATGGCCACTGAGTAACGCACCTATTGTTAACTCACTTGTCAAAGTGCACTCAATAGTTTTATTCTATTTCATTGCACACGTGTATTCTACCAGTAAATTAACATTGAGCAGTCGACTTTCAGCTGTTTGTTATTGATGTTTATTGTTGTTTACATATATGGATTAAAAAAACAATGTATACAAGTAAAAAGGCCGCTTCGCTCTGTCGACTAGACTATCGATTTCGTTCTCACCGCGCAACGCTAGTTATCCGCTGATGGAATATTTAACCCGACGCTACCGTGAACCGAACTATGAACTGAAACAAAGAGACTTTTTTATCAATAGATAACTGTCTCTGGCGATTTTCCTAGCCCGGGTCAAAGACCGCTCTATTCTGTAACATTTCCCACGCGGATCGCGGACCCGTGTCCGAATGTTTCGGACTTCATTTCAATTTTACGACATTTTATCCTGGCAGATAGCTGTATAATAGAATTCTTACTCGTGCGTAAACCATCACCTGCTAAGTTTCTATTGTAATTATTAATAATTTATTATTTGCTACCATGTTTCTTTAAACAAAAACAGGTAAACTCTTATGGAAAAAAAAATGGTGGCAATTTAAAATTTACATGCAAATCAATTTAAATTAATTTTTTCAGTTATATCTTTCCATTTTTTTTAAAACACAAATTAAAATCTAAATCAGGAACTATCACTGATTAAAATTGCAATATGTATTTTTTCAAATCTCCAAAACCTTAAAAGACTCTCTTTAAATTGATTTAGATAAGTTTTAACTTATCAAAGTGATAACTACATCCTAAATGCTTCGATACTTCGATACGGTGATCCCATATTAAATGATCATCGAGTTAAATCATAATTAGCATATCAGGAAATAAATAATACGATACATTGAGCGCATTTAATAACTTAATTAATTTAAATTGTCGACCGCGTCTCAGATGAAGTGATGCCATTAGGATTCAATTTCGTATCGCGATGTTATCAGCGGGAAGGTCAGTATGAGTCACCGAGGACCCGACGCAACGCACAAGTGTGAATACTTTTGCGTGTATCAAGATCACACGTGTTATACATATTTTAACTTATCTAGCGTAAGGTGGGGACAGGTGCGCTTACCAAATGAATATTGATACTTCATAAACAAACTTAGAACTCGGCAAATATCAGGATACTGAAGGCGTTGATAGAGGAGACAGCTTATATAAACTATTACTTGGAATAAGGCCATATTTATAGAAAACTACTAGACCTAGGTGACCTAGCCTAGATAGTGAGCTGAAAAAGCCTATGCAGGATTGGTATCCTCACAATCTCAATACATTATGGTTGATGTATTGATATTTTGTTGTAAAAATCCCAGCTTGACAGATAACCTTCGCGACAAGTCCCCTGACCTCGGCCCATAAAAGATTATGCATTGTTACTGCGACAAGCAAACAATAAATACATTAACGCTAAATGCCCACGACAATCTGATGCCTTCATAACAGAATTACTTTATAATCATTCTGATTGCAATTACTATACGAGTATGCACGATTACTGAAACAATGGCCTATGTAGCGCTTCAACAGAAAGGCAAAAAGAGTTGCCGATTCTAATGCAATCTTTAGGGCAATAAAAATGCAACAAAACAAAAAGAACTATGGTTATTTTTAGTTGTGTAAGTCTTGTGCAACATTCAGATCATTAATTGCGGTAAAAAATGCAAAAACATAAAATTGTATACCAGTAGATAAATTGTACTAGTAGAATATTTAAAACAGAGCCGCAGATTATAATTAAAAAGCAGCACACGTCTACACGAGCTACCGTTGTCCCGTAGTATTAAAACAAACAAGCTAAGTGCGCGGTGGGCGCTGGGCACCAGGTGAGCGTCGCTAGCGCCGGATAGTGATTAGTGCCGGCCGAGCGCTGAGCGGCCGCTCGTTTCCGGTCCACGATAAAAAAACTCCCGCGCAGTCACAACAAACGGCGAGACGCGCCACCGCCACAGACAAAAGTGCGGTAACGCGACACCTGCTAGGGTTGTGCTTACGCTTGCTTACAAAAATATCGACAAAATAAAGAGACATTATTATTTTAATTAACAGGGCGGTAATCTGAAAAGTTTATTTGTTGCGGTTTAAGTCTATTGTTTTACATATAAAACATTTTCACGACGATTTTCAAAACGTTTAGTGTTTTAGATGTCGGCAACGGTTTTTGTTGTAGTTTCATTTACTTACTGATATGAACTTTGTTGTTTTGTGGAACATACCGTTAACTTAAATTATCAATAGTTAAACCTAGTATCATAATTAAAACGTGGTATTAGTCTAAGATAGATTCAAAGTAATGCTTCAGCAGTTTCCTCATACCTGTGCGTGTTGCATTTAATGTAAACGCCGCAAACTCGACAGCGGTTACAACATAATGTGTGTTCCAATAATATTGGATGGATTCCAACAAATTTTCCAGTTGCAAAATTGTACGTGCATTCACTTGTGTGGAGAGATGATGATACCGAGTGACTCAATAACATTATTATTATAATGTTTTGATAGATAACTATATGAATTTAAAGCTGCACTTCTGCCAACGGATTCATATTGTTATAATCTCGCAAAATCGTCTTACCATACTACGTCATTATATACACACGTGCTTTTATTTATCGAAGAAAAACTGTCGGGTCGTATTATCTACATATCCTGTAGATAGAAAAAAATGACGGATGTAAGGCATCAATATATTCTACTAATAGAAATAATTCTAATATTTTTAGCATACATTTTAAATTATATTTATACTAGCATGTTCTATGGCTAACTTCATTACCGGTGCTTGCGTTAGCGTCAGCTATTTATTGTGCAACGAATATAAACGTATTTTGAGTTCATACAAAAACAAAGTTAATAGCGAACAAGCGGTGATTCCGAACATTCTAATAATTTGAATAAGGAACTTCTTTAAACTTTTTAATGAACATTGTAATTTTATAAACTTTACATGTCCAACTTGTATATAAAAAAAAACTTGTACTTTTTAGCTTTTTAAAAATTGTATTTATTTTTACGTAATAAATGGTACTCTTAAATCTTAATTCTGATGAGTACCTGTCAACGATCAAAGCGCGCCACTCGACTCTCGATAACAGACGATCGCGCACGTCACTACCTCGCCGCCACAGAGCACGTAATAAAGAGGGTATAACAGATGCGTCTGTTGATTCAGTATTCTCCACTTTTCATATCCACGCGTCAATAAACACTTAATTCTCATATTATGAGTTACATTATCAAAAGCTTGTATCGCTACTCGATCGTAAATCGATTTGAGGAAACGATCAGTCGAATGAATCGATATGAGTTTTATTCTAGATGAAATCGTTTATCGAATGTAATACGTTCTCTAATGGTGTTGGCATTTGATATATCTGCACCATGTGAGATCACTGAGAATGATTATGAGAGTTTTATCGTTAACACATTCATTTGTTTGCAAACAGATATACTGTCGTAAACATTGCTGCGTAGCTTTAATTAGTTTGTACTCACACGATACGTATGAGATATTAAAAAGACTGTTATTATTAATTATCTATAATGATGTGACCAAATAGAATACAAAGTTCACGTGTATTGTGTATGTTTTAAACATAAAATTTATTGACTTGGTTAAGGACTAGGTGACTTAGTAAAGAGAACATTTTTTTCAATAATAAGGATAAATTAATTTTGTGAAAAATTAAACGTTTTGCAACATTTCTCTATTTAGAATTACACCTTGACTATAGGCATAAAATAGGGAATGCCTGTAACCTTTTAACTCAAAGAGCATCTAATCATAAGGAAATACATCTAATATCGATCTGTAAAATCCTGAGTTGTAGTTACGACATCGCACAAAGCCGACGGACAGTTTCAGACATTTTTTTTTAAACCGCGCTTGAAAGATGTTATGCTCGTAACAATTTTACTGCGCAATCAATCAGTTCGGAATAAGTTGTACAAGAGGTGCATTGCTGATAAACATTTACTGCTTTACGATCGGTGGTCGACTGCCTTTATAATATTACACCTGCCATTGACGATTAAGTTAGAATATATTTATGTATAGACCTTGATAACTTAGCCCGGTGGTCGCATGTTATACTGCCCGTAAAGTTATAATGGATTGTAAATAAATTATTTTTATGTTGGATTAATCAATTCGGTTAAAAAGAAAATAAGGATAAATTAGTTAACCTGCGTAAAAATATAATAGCACAAGTTAGATGTCAGTAAACTTTATTTGTTACTATTTTAAGATAATCATAAAAAACTTTTTACGGTCTGCTTCACGTTTTAAAGATATAATTTTGCTATCTAAATAATCATCTGATTTAATTATATAGGGGTGTCATTAAGATCGTTTTCACGTGAATTAGTTACAGTAATAATTGTCGACTTGAACGTAGTTAATTATTTTTTTTTATTAAACTCGAAATAACGCTGATAACAGTCGTTTTATGAAGACAATAAAAGAAAACTATAAAAAAGCTCCGTCAGTAGTGATGTCAAACTTAAAGAAAGAGAAGGAAAACAAACAAATATGGGCCGCCCGCCCCGGTGGCCGTTAAATCGAATTACGCGCGACTTTAATCAGCCTCTGCGAGGACGTTTTATGATAGGCATTAAACGTCGCGGCTCGAGGTCGGTGAACTTTGAACCGAAAACTACTTTTTAATGTTTTGTCTAAAAATACGCAATCTCCGCGATAATTTATTAAAATTAAAATTAAATTTTACAAGTACACAATACGTCATTACGAAATGAATGAAGTACCTAATGATATTGGCCTTCGCTAGAGCGCTGAGATAGTTTCTCCACGATGTTTATTGCGTATCATATGTTGGACATAAACATCGGAGTGTGTGAGCGTACACAGTTTATAATCAAAACATCGTCATACAAAGGTCACGTCACCGATTGAATCACTAACGCACTTACCAATATTGATGCTACACACTTCGAATAAATTAATCAGAACAACTGTTTGTATCAGTTTGATAATATAAGACGTAGTTTACATTTGCAATAATTGAAGATATTTTAACGGTCAATTTTCTAGTTATAAATCAACATTTCAGAGTTATTTTCCCCGCGGCCTATCTCTACGATAATCAGAATTTTTAATGCAAACATTTCCCAGGTCAAACACACAATGTTAACGGATGTATTTTAAGAAAAATGAAAAAAAAACACCTTAAGTAATTCTTTTACGAAATGTTATGCGAAAAATTACGATTTTTTCGAATTACTCGCACGGCTGTAATTTGTCGAAAATATGAGCGACGCGGAGTTGGCACCGACTTGTAACGCACTTGACCTAACTTGTGACTAAACCCGCTCTATCGGCATTGAGTCACTAAATGTAATTAAATGAATTAAAGGGTGCAACTTTAATACCTATAATCTGTACTGCACAGCACATTACAGCCCAGCACGGGGCATTTGAAAAAATGAAAAATATTTATTAACACAATAAACATTAAAGCTAAAAAAAAATATCTTTTGACAAAAACTTAAAATTATAAATGACAGGAAATTAAAAATATATCTTAAGTTACTATATATGGTTATTCGAGTTAAACTTGGAATGGCAACACTAGGCATTGCCTGTGTCGTGGCCACCGGAACTCGTATATGCAACATAATCCGAACTGACTTGTTCTATGTAGAGTCTAAAGCACTGTATCCAAAATGTAGAACCACGCTGTCATCCATGACATATTTAACATCAGAATTCATAACAAAATAATGAAAACATTTTAATCGGCAATCGTTAAATCACATAACGCGTTTTATCGCCGCTGCGTCCCTTTCCTTCGGTACGACTCGTATAAAAACTGAATCGTTTACATTAACGCGGTCATCTGTATATAAAAAAGGGAGATTAACATTAAAAAAGATCAGATTTTAATGTGAGTTTCGTCGCGTCGGAACGTGGGAACGCGCGCTGAAACAATACCGTGACAAAAAGTCTCGCGGCGGTTGTTAGCGTTCATTAGCGCACTTTGCCCGCCGCTAACCTGCCCTACCCTGCCCGCCTGCCCGCCTGCCCGCCTGCACGAGACTATGTCACACTTATATACTACTATTAGTACTACGACTGACACTGTTGTAGAAACATTTCTTACTATAACTAACCTAAATTAACAGTATAAAATCCATTTGTTAATTGTAAACATAGAATCATGTTTAATTCCAGTATATTAATACAATAACATTGGCATTTGCTTGTTTCGCGCGTGTTGGCATTGGCGCTCGCTATCGACAGATGTAGCGACATCTGCCGCCGATCCCGTACTATTTTTTAACCTCACCTTTACATACCTTATGTCCTTGGAACTAACGCAAGGTGTACAGCGTACTGCGAACGCAACGACCATCAGTTAAACATATTTATGTTTTGGAATTTATTTAAAAGGTCATACTATTTGTTCTGTTTCGATTAAAATTTAACTTTATTGATATTCATACTCATTCAAATCATAGTATTTCATTAACATAGCTCGATGCTCGTGTAGATGTTATGCGTGTCTGTTAGAACCGACGTGTGTACTTAGAATTTTTGTAATGAAGTGTACACGGACATTCGTCACAGAACGCTGAAAGGTATGTAAGTGGTAAATCCGGGTACAGCGGAGTGCCGGAGTGCCGGAGTGTTGGAGTGGCGTTAGTCCGAGTGGCCCGAGTCAATAAACTTAGTTGGGCGGGCGCGGCTGGAAATAGAGCGCGCGCGAGACGGCGCGTCGGGTACCGTCAGAAGCGGAAATAATTGACGCACAATACTTAGCAATCATTTAAATTAACATCGTTGTTGAACTTTAAGAAACCGATACACAAAAACACTTGCTGTGTTTTAGTGTATCGGTTATCGGTATCGATTTTTTATTTCTCGTACATACATAAATTGAAGAAATAATTGATATTTTCAATTGATTTGTTACTTTGTTACTTTTTAATAAAGTAAATATCGACCACAACGATACAAATAAATCATTTCATAACCTAAACATTATTTATAAACATTTCTGAAAGTCCAAACGTAAGAATTTACGTTCATATAATTTATAAGGGCGATAAACATCATTTTTATTCGCTTATTTTTATCCGCAGTGTGTTTCGTCGGAGGAACACTTAATTAAATCAAAGACGGCGATTACGAAACCGCACTAACTAACGATAGTTTAGTTTTCTACAAGTTTGAAGTAATAAAAAGGCAGATGAGCGCTACGATGGCATTGTAAATTCGTCTCAATAAACTTGTAGCGAACAAGTCTTTGCTGGCTCTTGCATTGTATCTTATGATTTACATGTGGTTCTCAAAGTTGTAGGACCCCTAAAAGTCAATAAAATGTCTAGCGGAGATGCAAGATAGCATGAAATACAAATAACAATTGAATGTAGGAATGTACACCAAAACAACCAATTTTTTTTTAAACAGTTTGAGAACCTTCGTACTAGGCGGAGGTCTGCGGTCGCTAAACTAACACGATAGTAATAAAGTAGAATAATGTTTACACTTGAACATAAGATGTTGAATATGTTTGAAATTATAGCGAAAGGTTTAAAACATCCACATCAATCATTTCAGCTAATTGAGTCGGGATTGTTACACTACAGTCTTAATTATCACAGATTATTACCAACAACTAACTTCGCTAAGATTATATTTTCTACTAGAATAAGTAATGTCACAATTTTTTCACTATGCAAGCTTTATTATTAAAAATATGACGATCGTTTTCTGCTGCCACTACCGCCGAGCTTTTTCTTTCCCATAGACCGCATTCAAATTGAGACATTACATGCTTTCTCATACAAATGCTCGGTGTCTCGTTACAGTTTTCATAAATAGTGCTTATTACGTATAACGTGCTGTAATGATAAACAACGCGTCACGCCCGTCTGGCCGCAGTCGGGCTGCGCCGGCACGCGCTGTTTACGAGTAGGGTACTTCAGTTCATCCCTACTTAAGCTTAATTTAGATATCACAATTTAAGTGGCAATCTTATCTTAAAACGTTGTAGCAGATTAGTGGACACTTCTATTACACTAGAGGCTAACCACCGAGGAGGTTTTAGTCAGTACAAACCTCACATAATCCTGTCTTTCCCTTAGAAGGAAGCGTATGTTTCTGAAGATTTTCCCCCCGATACACAAAAAAGATTACTGGAGTTTGTGTCCAGTTATTATACATATAAATTCACATACATGAAGGAATAAAGGATGGATTATGGCGTAATCAATTTTTTTTAGCACTCAGCAGAATGCAGCATATGTATAAAATTTCCATTGAAAATTGAATATCATTTTATGATTAAAACATACTAAAGCTGTAAATCTAAAAGAACTATCAATTACACATTTATCACAAAAAACATGAAATATAATTTAAGAGGAATACTTATTTTTTTCGGTCATTGAAACGTTAAGCATTAAAAATAAAATTTAATGCATCTAAATGTATCATTTGTCACATTGCAATGCTTAAAACCTACGCGTTTTCGAATTGAATTTTCTTTTGCATTTGACCTGAAAATCCCAGTTTTCGTCGAAGCGGGAAAACTCGAATTGTTTTTCGGAAAGATTTTATTTGCAGTCGTATTGGATTAAGATCGTGCAAGTGGCTGGGGATTGGCGGGAAATTGTTTTAATTTTCGCGACACGGTGACTTACTTGCCAGAGTTTTTACGGTTTGAAATGAATTTTTAAAGACCTAATTATAATATGTAGCAAGTTTAATTATGTCAAAGAAGGGATATTGGGTCTGACAACATTTTAGTCGTACTTTTGCAGGAAAACATAAGAATAACGTTAATTTAAAAAAACATTGTTTCTCTCTTTGAAATATGCAGTATGTTTAAGAGGCTGTGAAAATCATATTTTTGTAACTAATTTATGTCTATTAGTTCTGGCAACAATATATTTTAACAATAGTTTATGTTTTTCTCAAAAAAGTCATGGTACTGCAATTACAGTACAAAATAATGCGCACTAAATCTTTCAAAATGCATAAAACAAATCACACGACCGTTGGAGGAAAAAAAAACGAAATCGTTTATCGCTCTATAAAATTGTCTTTTTGATCTTTTTGTCCTAAAAAATCTGGCAAAGTGCACTCTGCGAAAAAAACTTACGTAAGTGCAATAAATTTCATTCATAAAAGTCTTTCAGAGTTTCATTCGTCGTCCGCGGGGCGGCGCTGAGCGACAAGATATCTTGTTTAGTAGAGACCAATCTTTTCCAGTGACAAATGATTTGTGAAAAGTAACAATAGAGCACGCGCACACCTTTGACTAATCTATCGCATAACAGTTTAGTAGCACTTTAATTCCTATGAGCTTATATGGAGGTAACAGTTGAATTGGCTCCGTAACAATTGCAAATCGCACAACAGTTGTGCGATTGTTTAGTCAAAGATGTGCGCCTGCTCAGTGTACAAAATATTGACATTGAACGATGTACTCTCGCTGTCCATCACCGAGTGCCGACAGCTCAATTCTTTCGCGAAGTTTATTTCAATTCGAAACATTTCCAGCGGCGGCTGTTCGCGGTGAATCATCCGCGACGCAATCGTCCTCGGAGTATTTACATAACGCAAGGAAACGTGAAAAATAACGTAACTCGTTCTCACATAATGTAAGTGCAGACTTAAGTGGACTACACACCTTTTTTGGTAAAAAAAAAACACTCTTTCTTTCTTTTCAATTTAATAGACTAGAATTAATAATACATGTAAAGCTAAACAAAAATCGTTATTTCTGCTATTTTCACATGACTACTGACTAATTCACAAAGCCATACGTTACACATGTCATGTGAAAACAGCATTGTTCAAAAGGTTAAACTGTTCAGTCTAGACGATTAACTAATGTAACCATTCTAAAGATATCCTAAGTTTGTTGTATCTTCATTAGTCAGTACATTTGGTCATTAGGCTACCATATGTGACAATCAGCAGTTGATTAATGTTTACTAAGTGACCAATGGTTTAACTCAGTACCGGTGTTATGAAAAGGGCGCGGTGCTGTGACCGCCTGGGGCGATGGTTGCCCAGGGCGCTGAAACCATCACTAGGCTAACTGTTGCAATTTAGGAATGGTCGTAAGTATGGTTAATTTTTGTGATAATGGACTTTTTAAGTCATGACTAACAAATATCCTTATTCAAACACCACTGAGCTAATGTACATTACTAGCCAATGCGTATCAAAGATTAATTAATCCCAAATATCTGAGTATATCCCTTTTTACACTTACTTTAGCCTCTTATAACTACAAAGTACTCGACTTTGGTGCGCAAGTCCACCTTTCATCGCAGCCCGCTCATTAGAATCTTAACGACACTGATTTATCGTTCTCTTTAACGACCAATTGACATAAATTCGCATAATAAATAGTAATTTGCGTTGGGCGAAGTCGCAACTCATTCGCCCAAGGTCCGGCAAATACGGGCTCGTAAGTTCAGCTAAGCTTCATTTATGTACCGATGAAATGTCGAACACTCATTACGTACTGTAAACAAAACGTTGTTTTTTTAAGCATGACTAACAGAAGTAGGGTTATTTTAGGATACTTTTCAGGTAAATATACATGTGAAATGTGTGAAAAATGTTGAAGTGTTACAAGGAAAGCGCTTGTAATGATGTCGCGCGTAAAGATTATGTAAAATTGAACATAACCCATGTCAGTATATTATACTTTATTATTTGTGTTATACTTACTATAGGAATATTTGTGTAATGTAGAATACAATTACATACGTTGGTTGAACTCAATCTGTATCAACAAAATGGACTTTGATAGTACGATTTGTAAACTAGTAACCAGATGTAGTACTTGGAATAATATTTACTAGCTGTTGCTCGCGACTTGGTCCACGTGAATAAAATAGTAAAAACATATTTATTATTCAGCGATAACGTAACTCTTTAATGGTGTAAGAATTATTGAAATCAGCCTATGAGTTAGTGAGTTATTTCAATAAATACATAAAATCCAAAAGTACGAATCTTTCCTCTTAATAATATTAGTATATCTAGATAAATTACAATAATATTTACATTCAATCGTTGTCTTACAGATTTTTAAAAGAAGAATTAGGAGGTTCCTTCACTGCAATTAGCTCTCATGGTTTACACTCCATTTAAATGTAACATTTTTATTATCAAACCTTAATTGGCTAGTTTTGCAATTTCCAAATAATCCTTAGCCATCCCAGGAATGTTTCGCTCGACCATTAATCTTGGCATGTAGCGCCGCTTTTTTATCGAATCTGACACCCCTTGCTACACAAATATGAAAGAAATAGAGTCGAAAGATTTTGTAAAAATACGTTACATACTAAAATATATGAAAGAGTACTCATTAAATTGGTCAAAAAGTGGCATAAAAAACTGTCTACAAGTTGATTATGCAGCAATTGCTTTAAAATAGTGTAATCGAATAATCAAATTGCACAATTACAATTGCTCTCAAATCCAATCTGGAATTAGTGCGTCCGATGGCATTTAGCTTGAACTTAACATTCCCAAGATTTGACTCTTGCTCCAATTTAAGCTAAACAACGCGACATTCCACAATACATCGAACTATGACGCTAACAAACGATTATTTTGTACACTAGAAACATTGTGATTAAAAATTATAATCGTAAATATGTCTATATAATTATTTATTGTGGTTACCAGAACTTTTGTAAGTTTAGTAATAATTGTTTTTCTTTTAATTGACATTATCTTCTTAATTTTCAGATGATTTTTTTGCAATTGCAATACTGACACCTGCTTCTAATAAAACAATAAAATCTAAATGCCATAAATACATAAAGTTGTACACTTACTAACAAACCTACAAATTCCCAGACATTTTTTTGGATACACTGTTTTACTAAGATCGCGTAAGACGAGGGTCAAAAGGCTAGTCGAGTAATAAAACACAAAAAACAGCTACTGACCGACGCTACTATAAAGAACGACCTGCAAAAACCCTTGCCAAATATTCAAAAGTTGCTCAAATCAAATTAAACTTTAATCCACGGTAATAAGGTCTAATCGTTTTGCAAAATCCACCGCAACATTTGTAATTAGATTCTGACAGCAAAGGGACCGACTGTCAAAAAGTCGGCGCCAGCGCCGGCGTGGCGTAAATAAAGCATTATAAGCGAATAGAAATAAGAAAGAGATTTTAGGATTTGGCTGAGTTATTCCCTTGAGGCGTGCTCGTTTGAAGATCAAATATCCAATAAGCTAAGAAATCGAGATAACTCCATAGACAATAAATATGTTTTTATTAAATTAGTTAAAGTATGAATAATGCGGTCTGATTGTTATTGAATAATATAGAAATAACTCGATTTGATAGTTCCGTTATAATTATATTATAGTTTGCTAGGTGACAGACAATAACAGTCTTTTGCAACACATATCGGGAGGACTAAAACTGAATTGTTATATTTCAATAATATTATTACAAAAAAAATCTTATTACCATGAAAAGTATCCACTGAATCATACGTCATCGTCGGCGGCGTGGAAACGCGTTCCCGACCAGTTCCTTAACGGCGCCTTAGCGGCTGAACAAAGCCACCAAGGCATTTATGTAAATTGTAGAATTCCGAAAATGCCGAGCACGAAGCAAAAACAATGAGGCGGCGGTAAAAACTGGCGGCGAAAGTTTAATTTTTCGGATTGGGACACTTCTATATGCGGACTATGTGCCGAAGCTCAGACGACCCCATTACCAAAAGCCTTCGGTATTTCTGAGTGGTAGGTAATTCCTTGTCATACGTAATGTAATTATTACATGAACCGAGGATACGTTTAAGAAGTATGTTAAATGGCAAGCGAAAAATTCATTTCATTGTTGCTTTTTTAATAAAAGTCTTTATTTCAAAATTTGCTGCATTGTTTTCTTATACGTATGCAACGCTAGCTACTATTTCACCTAATATGCTATGAGATGAGAAAAGAATTGTCTCAATCTTACATTACCCTTAAAGCTTTCCTTAGGTTGATTCTATCATAACCACTGTGGATTAGTTGTATTGCTTTTAAATGAGACTCGTTTTTCCAAATATTGTCCTCACTATCTGTTTCGATTGTTAAGCGATCTTATTATTGCCTCAATTTCCATGCACGGTACCGCTTCCGATGATTTGCTTTCAATTATTATTTTTGTTTTTCTAACACTATCTTCATTTTATTGTACATTGCCTGGCCATCGTTTTGTTTTGTTTGATACTTCAAGATTGCAATCTTTGATTTAGGTGGTCGGCGATACCCGTCCAACATTTTTTTATATACTTTGATGAATTTATTAATTCTAATATAGAATAACTACCATATTAGTGTAATTTTATGGCAATAATCTAGAATGAAATTTCTTTTACTGTAGTTGTGACTTGGTTATCCATAAAAACAGAATCTCTAGCAGCTAATTGAACACAAGTGTAATATTTTTAATGTTAATAAAAAGTATCCCTTACAAATGATACGAAGATAATCATGCAATAAAACACAACGTCGAAGAAACCGCAAAGAGGGGAGAAAACGAGCATTGTGACTGGATTTTATATATAACCCATCCTACACAGCGTTACCCGGCGCAACATTATCTAGGTTAGTGATATACTCTGTGGACGAGTGTTTCAGAACTAGTGGCCTTGACACTCTCAAACTTCACACTATTTCACAAACCTTACGCGAAATAACTTGTTACTACGCCAGGTAAATACGGGATCCGATAGTCCCTATATGCGTTCACACCGTAAATGTTCTCGTTGAAAGAATTAGAACAAGGTCAACATTGTATTTCTAAATTATATTGGCACATATGAGACAGAAATACGGGAAGATTTTGGCGGAATATTGTATTTCAGAGTGACTGGTGCTTATTTGTATGTTAGTGTACTCGTTTTGATAATGTGTTTTAGCAGCATCTGAAATGATATGGTGACCATAAAGATTCTAATCCTTGGAGAATATCATAATCTGCCAGAAGTTATGGATAGATTTTGTTACATTAGCTATGACTTGCGCATGCGTGAATGCAAAAGTACATAACGATGAACGGAATTAAAAAGAAACACTAACATCAATAAGGCCGCTTTAGATTTGAAACAATTAAAAGAACTCATTAGATGTTTAGCGATGCAACTCGACTCTGTATCTAATTATTCAAAGCACATCGCGCGGTCGAAGCTCAGTAATTAACATTTCTTGTCCGAATCCAAATTGGGACAAACAGCAAATAGGTCTAATTAAACAGTTCGTCCGCAGACGAGCAGGCGGAGGGTTTTTGCCATTCTGTCCATAATCGGCCTTAATCGGACTACAATTAAGGTGATTGTTATCGGATCGGGGCCGGGATGCCGATGTGACGGCTTGTGGGCCTCCACATTTGAAGAATTCTAATACAGTTAATGTGTACTTATAAATTGCACGCTTTTTTGTCATGATTTATAAAAATCTGTCATAATAACATTCACCTTCCTCATATTTTTATGTTACATCAGTATTATCATAAATTACTTCTAGAAAATATGCTCTTCCAACAGTTCAACTGCTTGCTTTCTGATAATGTAGTTAAATTCCTCAGCACTTCGTACCTAATGGAATCGCGGCGCAACATTTGCATCTCTATGCAAGCACACCTCTAATTACTGTAATACCTGTCAGACTCACCTTTTAACCTACTTGTTGGCCGGCTCTGGATTCCGATGCATTGTCACTGCACCTCATTTGTATTCCGCTCGTTCTTTCATCACGGCCCGATGTGAACGCAAGTGTTTCTTTCGTTCGTCCCTTTTTATCGACTAAACTTGCTATATGATCATCCCTCTCGTTGTGATATGCCCAATCCGTTTCTGTAACAGAAAACAAATAAACGATCGCTTTCGCTTTGTGATCGATGCTTGTTCAAATACATGTGGACATTTGCTCCTCGGGAACAATTGCTGACGTTTGTTCAAGAAATGCTTCGGTGCTTTTGATTTAGGAGACAACTGTTTATGAATGTTTTGTGTTGACACTGTTTGAATTACTCTATCTTCATTTGTGATAATTTTTTTTATGTATCTCTATTAAAATCTGACAAATGCTTGTCAAAAATTCCAAGTTGATAGAAATAACTGCCGTTGGGTAATTCACAGAAGACTCATCAAACTTTCGTCGCTTAGTCACATTTAATACGTTTTTAATCAGAACGGGAAATCTCATAAATTTCTACTTGCATATTTTGCTTTTTCATAAACATCTTATTGATGTCATCGAGGATACACGATGACATCAATAACTTGAGTCTATTTTGAAATATATGCAATTTTCTTAAGCACAGCAGTAAGTATTCGTGATCATTACGTACTCATAACATTCATCGATTCAAAACGAGATGTTCTTCACAATGTTTCATCGGCAGACACAGGTGATTTCTGACGCATCGCTAACAGTAATTCCCGATCAAATCAGCAATCAGGCCCATCCTGTGACCGTCTGCAAGCGACGACCTCTATCGTCGAGTCATCGAACCTCAAAATATTTCCTAAATGGGTTAATGTCCCATCGCGCACGCAACACGCCCTACCCGAGGTGATCCCTGGAATCCGACGGAATTGTGCTGTAATTCGCTACCACTGAGCACGGGTGAATATTTAAATGTGCTTCCAGCCCCCAGGTAGCATGGGATTAAAATTTTAGAAAGTTGAGCTTGTTAGATACTGAATACAAATCACATTTGTGACATGCGACATAACTTCATTATTTTAGAACAGTATACAAAGAAGGAGCATAAAGTAGGAATCACAAAAGAAAGCAAAGGAATATATTGCGTTCCAGTGCAAGATTCTATAAATGCATTTTATAATTAATGTCTCCCTTATCGTTTAAATTTTCACAATATGCTGAATGTAATATATAAAGCCATATTTACTCGTAGAAAATCAAATTAAACAGCCGATGTGTTAGTTACTCACAGCCCCGTTTTAAATCGGCGTCTGTTGCACGCGTAGAATAATTCACCGTTGTGAATTCAGCGACGTTTCCACGTAAAGCGAATCTTGTATTTTATAAGGAAAATCTGAATTTAGACATTATGCAAAAAAACCGGCAACAAATAAATGTATACTTTTACTGTCTTCAGCCGGTATGGGATATTGCGATGCGCTTATCGTTACTCCGCGCCATGTGCGGATCAACAAAAGATCGTATTGATTTTGCCGACTACAATGCATGCGCACGAAACAAGTGCACGATTTAGAATTTCAGTAATTTTTACAGTGTCGAAAATTATTAAATGAAAATATCAATTAATTTTATGCAATTATCACACCAATAATATTGAAAGATTTGACTTGATGAATAAATAAATCGTTCCGAAATCAGATATAGGTATGTACCAAAACCATGTTTATATTCGGTCGTAAGTTCTTAACATGTATTGTAATAATAAAATTTACTGACTTTTAATGTTTGCGAATAAACAGAAAAAAATAATTTTTCTAAAATTATAATTATTAAAATCTACTGTTTAATTCGTTTTTGTGAATATAAAATGATTTTCATATTTGTATTTACAAAGTTGAAAAAAAATAACTCGCACATAAATCAGTCGTATGCAGTGTTACGCACCGCTCGGTAGTGGTCATTTAAAAACAATCCGGCGGGGTTGCCTCGCGAGTAACTGTTTATGGAGTTGCCGCCAAACCGGGCGCTAAGTGAAAAAAAACGAACCCCGAGAGAGGACGACGCGGGCCGCAAAAACCTACGCGCGGCACTACCGCCGTAGTACATGCCTGCGATACTACGCGGCTCTCCGCTTCCACTCAGCGTCTCGCTCGCAACGACTTTTTGTTCCGTTTGTTTGTCAATACAATAAAGAGCTTACGAAGGCTATTGTTGATAACTAAAATTGTTGCATGTTTAATAATTTATGTTTTGTTTAAGTACGTTATTAGTAATACTAAATTGTATTTGTTATTAGAGTAAAGTTAACTTCAAATAGAAGCCGTAAAAATGTTTAAGTTTGTAAAATTAAAAAAATGTAATTCTTTAAATAAATTTGACCTCCTGACGAACGAATTAGTAACAGCTTCGTTGATAACCGAATATTTATCTTATCATACTTATTATTATAAATGTTAAAGTTTAGATGGATGGATCGATGGATGTTTTTTAGAGTTTATAGCCTAAACTGCTGAACGAATCTCTATGAAATTTGGCAAAGACGTAGAGGATAGTCTAGAAAAACACATAGGCTTTCCACTTTTGTCGCAGACGAAAGCTAGTATGACAATAAAGTTAAATTAAAAACGAATAATAAGAAAGTTTTACAAATGCGGTGTTGATAAATTTTATTTAAAGAATTTGCCGGAACGTTTCACATGAAATCTATGAAAGCGACTGTTTTAAATTAGGTAAATAGAGATCATCGCAAGGTCGATAAACTCACACGTTTATGTCAAAATAAACTGATAATGTATTCTGTAGCGACGTTTATTTACAGTAATTAATGCAGCTAATGTTTTGCCAATACGAGTACGTGAGAGAAAATGTTCTTGGGATTTGGCATGAAAAATATTAATTCAGCGGCGGGTGATTTCGGAGAAATGTGTGATGAGTCACTCCTACACACGGACTTTTTTACGTGTAACAGCTGGGACAAGTGTACTCATAGACTTATTTATTTTAAGCAAACCTATCTTTTTCAGGGGTGGCAAACATTTTTGTATAACTGTAATATAAAACCGATTTATCATTCATTTCGGAAAGTAGTTTTATAGTATTTAAATAAGAAAAGCGGAAAATGCGTGAGATCGATAAAATGTAACACTATCATCATAATTACAGTATACTCTTATGTGGAGTGAAATAGGAAGATTATGCTTATAGTGTTTTTTTTTACAGAAAAAGGAGCAAACGCCTAAAGTTACTTGATCCGCCCGTGGACATCCACAAAGCCAAGTGAACCGCAAATGAGTTGCAGATCTTTAAGGAAGGCCTTTTAGTATCCATGTCGATTACAACCATAAAGTATTTGATAAGAGCTCTCAAAGAATCACATCATGCGTCGTCACCGCGGTGTCTTGGCCGACGTCCAGTCTCACCTGACGCTCCCATTTCGTTTCCGTTCAGGATGCGTTCACACTCATACTATTTATAGGGTGCAAAGCAAATGATCATAACAAATCAGTTAAAAAGAATGTCGGTGCTACGAAATTCTGTGAACTTTATATCATCACATGACAAGAATCACCTTGTGTTATTGCACAATTAAGTACAATAAGTAATAAGGTGACATCATCTTGTTGCAATATTTTTGAACCTACGAGAACATTACATTGTAAGCAAAGTATTTTACTCCTATAAGAGCACCTAGAAATGAACTATACCTTTATGTTCAATGTTTTTTATAGCAGAAAGATTAGAAACCGCTAGTAGAAATGTTATACAGTGTTTATTTTAGGCTACTTTCCTATATTGTTACTTTATTCTCTTTAATTCGTAGACACGGGGAGAGGGAACACGTTACCACGGGGAGTGTTCCGAATAATTGTTTGGAACTATACCTGCCGCTGAGTTCCGTCATCGCACGAGTGGACAGAGTGCCAAATATCATCGATACCATCTCGATGGTGGGCATTCCACAGTCGACGAGGTTTTCACGTACATTCTTACCTCGTACAGTCGCGTTGTGGAACACTCTGTCCTCAGCGGTATTTCCAAACAGTTACGACTTAGGGGCCTTCAAGAAAAGAGCGTACTCCTCCCTTAAAGGCCGGCAGCGCATCTGCAGTACCGTTGGCATTGCGGATGTTCATGGGCGTCGGATTACTTAAGCGATTCGTTGCTCGTTTGCCCGCGTTTCCTATAAAAAAAAATGCGTCTCCTCCACCATCAAATCCACTTTTCCTTCCCATCCTTTCTTAAGATAGGGTGGAAAGGAAATAAAATTAGGCTTATCTTACTACTGAACAAAATATTGCAAAACATCGAGCGCACACTACTCGATTTTTTGTGAAACTAAACAGTTGAATAAGATGCGTAACAATCGACAATCGGAGAACAGTTGTGCGATTGTCGATTGTTTGTGTGCGATGCTATACAATAAATTACTTCAAATTAATCGATTCAGAGTAAAAACTATACAATATACTTTTCATTGTATAAATATACGCTGTCATACGAGGAAGTGACCCTAAGCTGATGGATTAATTTCCGATTTCATTCAACCGATGCCTTCACGTAACAATGAATAATGGTAATACAATTCACCTAACAGAACACCCTATATGTTTACTCGTATATTACAAGGATTTGTATAAAACTAGCTATAGCCTGCGAATTAATTAAAAAAAAACTACGTATTCTAATCTGACGTTTTTATCATACATAAAATCGTTTTGTATCTATGGCCATTTATGTATTGTAATCAAGGACAAAACTTTAATAGATAATATTTCTGGGGAACTTAAACCCTAGGGGTGCATCCTTGAGTGGGCTTGGAGAGTCTTGGGATCTCAAAAGAGTCTAGAGAATGCAGACAGATTAACAGACCAGAAAGTGTTAATGAATGTGGATGGCTACAAAGGAAGAGGAAGACCGAAGAA
>DVQG01000004.1:0-35045 GCA_018231605.1 Papilio ambrax
TAACATATTTACAACAAATTTATGTGTTTCTGACGTCAATAGATAATTTTTGCATGCATACCAAACGATATCATCGCAGTCGTCGAGGTCAATCAGCGACTATGTTCGAACTATAAATATCTTTTAATAAGACACAAATGCAACTTTCTGCTCGTTTTTGAGTCGTCGCTAAGAAATTTAAATAAAATACTTTTATCAGATGCGACAGGTGAAGGCGACCTCTTGTTCGTTTTGGCTTCGCTGTAGGTTACGGATTAGTCGGACACTAATCGGCCGTCGATACGGAACCTTACTTCTTCATTATTTTCACGGGTATTATTTATTAGTTCTACATTGCGTAACACCAGACATTTTTCAGTGTGACTATTAAAAATTCGCGAAGGGATTACGTATTTCATCATAACTGAATGGTTTGTGTGAAACATATAAGGCATATATCCAGCAGTGGATAAAATTCGTCTGATATGACGATGAATGTTATCTTTGTAGTTTAATGAAGAATCACTTAAGTACGAGTTTCATTTCTATATTGTTGTAAGACGATTCAATGAATATGGAGTTCAATAAAGCATTTTAAACAAACATCAACTAATCCAACGTTTAGCTTTAACGCATTGTTATTCATCAAAGCATAATCAAGCGCCAGTAGCCCACCCACGTTTGTGATCACTGACAATATTCCTCACCATCAGCGCAGCAATCGTCATACTAATTTAGCACAGAGACGTTTGCCAATACTGTGCAATAAATATTTAAGATTGATCTGATTGGGTACTAGGAGATAAGTCTGGGAATACTAACGATCGTCAAGAATATCACGTATGTTTAGACAATGTGTTTGTTGACATTATGATTTGCATCTCTGAAACACAATTAATAGAAAATGCGTACAACAATTTATTTAGTTGTGCTTCCTTTTGAAAACAAACCAGCAGCTGTAGTAAATGAACGCAAGTACCAGGACTTCATCGCGGACGAGTATATGAGAGACTAGTGGAACTTGCGCCTAGGATGTGGCGAAAAATGACCAAACAAAAGCGGTTCATATCAGACAAATATCCTTGGTATTTACAAACAATCGTTACAAGAAATCCCAAAGCTGCAAGCCCATTAGGATGTACCACGTTAAGTAAGTTTTTAATGAGTTGTATGTTTCCACTTGTAATCGGTTTAAAAATCAATTGCAATAGAGGGTCGCGGCAACAGATTAGTGCTCGGGGCCTGCTATCGAGTTACAAATTGTGTATCTAAGATCGATACCGGCGTAATGAAGAGGGCTCACCATTTAAATACATTTGCATAATAGAATGCGTTCAGTCTGCAGCACGAGCTTGTGGATCTAACAGAGCGGAGATGTACCCAGTCTAAGATACTGGTCCAATTATAATTTTGAATCCACGTGGTTTTTTAAACCTTTTTAATGATAAACTAAGTATACAACACTCGGTTATCGGTATTTAGTATTAACTAGAATCTATTGAAATTTAAGGTAAGAACCCTTTATTTAAAAATACGAACGAAAGATTCTTTAGATTTAATTTAGTATCAAAGTAAGGATGTATAAACTGATCGAGTTTGCTTATATTTAAACTAAATAAATTAACGATACGATACCAGCGAATAATTAAATTTATTGCTTTAAATTTATTGATACCCGGTGGATATGCTGGCGTTATCAAGTGCATAGCGCATCGCCTGACGTTATCAATGTTTAATACGTTTCAAACAAGCATTCCCTTTGCAAACTGATATATCATCACATCGCCTGTACCTATCACAGCGGGGTTGGGGGGTCGAGGGTCGGTGTTGAGGGGTGTGGGGCAGGGGGCAAGGGGCAGGCACACACACACGCTGGGCGCACGGCTGCCGCGGCCATTGCGCCTGTGTTCTGTGGGCATGTACTCGGTGTGGAAGCTAGGTCGGAGCCGATGCGCGGTTCGATAGCGACACCAATTAATATGCAATGTCGTAGCACTCGTAAACTAGTCACGAACATATGCCAATATGTTGGTGCCGTTAGGCACTGGCCATTTGTATAATTCGGATGGATTACTTCTCTAACTGCGGCCATTGCCCATTGCTTCTAATTTATTATTATATAACTATTTGGTTTTTATTCACTTTACAATGTAACCTGATTACTTTAACAGGCATATTTCAATTAGTTTATAATTTTTGTGAAACCTAGTCTCTCCTGCTGCTAACTGTATCATCATTTTTGTATCTTTAGTCTTCTCCATTTTACACATTTCATATTTCTTTTCCAAATCTAAAAGATAGGTAACGAATGTTTCTATGTCCTCTGATTTTAGCGATCAAGTTCAGAGTGTATTTGAAGAAAGTACGTCTACGCAGGCAATAATTTCTTACTAAATTTGATATGCAAAATAATCATTAAAATATTTAGTTATAGTTACATTAGTAACATTGTTAATCGCAGATAATGAGCGGGCGCGGTGCGAACACTATGGTAATGCGGTGGTATCGTAGATCGGCGGCCGCGCTGGCGCCCTCTATCTGCGACATCGCGCACCGCGGCGCCACCAAACCCCCCTGGTCCCCGCTACTGTTTCAGTCATAGCCTCTCCACTTTCTCACTTCACCATCTTAAACCCCCTAACTGTTTTATGACGGTTAACTACTGATATCAATTTAAGGCAATTCCCGTAAATTAAATAAACTACAAAATCATTTGCATCCTGCGAACTCGCTTCTAAATAGCACTTGTGAAGATAACTGTGGAACATTACATTTAAAAAAATTTCTTGATTAAATAAAAAAATGTCATGTCCATATCCGTAAATGCTAGGTAATAAATCCAAAATTAAGAAAATTGATATGAGAAAACATTCCTTGTACTTAATATCCCGGCAGTGTTAACTCGTTATTTTACTATCTATGTTTATTTATGCAGATCCGTTTATGAGATGTGCTAAGCTCAGACTAAGTGTACCAATTCTGTTTCTTCATTTCAAATCTGTATAGATTACAATCTTTAATACGGATAATGTGTGAGCCGCTATCACTGAATTGATCTTATAATACGTATTATAAAAATTAAAAGAGACCAAGTAGCCCAGGTAAAGATGTCCGACAGATAAGCATCTTGAGGCTTTTGTTGTTAATTATGATCTCATTAGAAAAGGGACGGAAGGATAAAAATAACTATTTTGGGAACTTATACTTTAGTATTGATATCATTCTAGTGTTAAAACAGAAAACATATTTAAATATTTACATCCTTGAATATGCGAGAGAATGTAGTTAAAAATATTACGACTAATTATCACTTTCGTATGTATTAATTATTTGAAAGAATTTATTGTTAAGGAAAATATAAAAATGTCACGCTTAACCTTGCTTATCAAAGAAGGTACATTAAATAAAACATAGTATAAAAAGTACTTACTTTTTATTAAAACAAAAAATCGTATGCATATGATACATATCGGTTGAAATATATATCTGAAGAGATTAAAGATGATCACATTGTTTAGACACGTTAGTTACATTACTTTTAGCCAGTGTTTCTTTTGAAAGCAAATTTATATGCAAATGTCATATAATAGAAGTATAGCTAAGTACTTAGAAAACGTAAAAACGTGATGTCTTTTACATTAACGTAAGGGAAATAGCGAAGAACGACCAGGTAATACAGGCTCGACTGGAGTGGTTGATGTTTAAGCTCACAACGCACAGCATAATAATTAGTCATTAGAAAGTAGGCAGCTAGGGGAGGCAGGCGGTAGGGGAGTGCGGGGTGGCGGGGTGCGGGGAGGGGCTCGTCTGTTTCAGCTTATCTGAAATTACATCTTTTATGGGTATCCGCGATTATTCCGCGCTGCAGCGACTTGCGGCGCGTTAGTGCCGCCTGGAAAACAACTCCACATTACCATCGCTGTTCAACATAATCCCTACTATTGCCTTTTATGAGATTGCCTCCCCTTTCGCTCCTAACTTGTATCTTTTCATACTCATTATATTTAGCCTTAATGTCATTTACATTTTGTAACTGTAACTACAGCTGAAAGTACCTTCAGGCTTTTTAACTGAAATGCGTGACTGAAAAAGGAAATTGCAAAAGGGGTGGGATAAGGCTATTAAACTTTTGTCATAAATAAGATAAGCTCATACAGTATTATGTTATTTTTAACTTGAGCAAATTGACGCAACCTGGTGTTTCAAACTGGTAGTAATCGAAACAATTGTAACGGACGTTGAAGATGGATGATTCAAATCTAATACCTTTGTTTGCTACACAAAAGCGCGGGCTACAAGCGACGAATAATTTAGTGGAGTTCACTTGAATTCATAATCAAGTAATTTATGTGCACGGCGAATAAATTAGCCGCGCCAGCCGCGCCACCCATAACTTACCCCAATAAATTGCCCAAAGCGAGCCAACTTCATTTTATCTCCAAATACTAATAAGTATTCCTACTACCCACGTACGTGTTTACCGTATTTTTATATTCAATTTCATTACAACCTACAAAGTTTCCACCCCGTGTGACCGTTTTATGATAGCGTAACGCGATTATTAGGTGATAAATTCCTTGTTACATTTAAATGGACGCAAGTGAATAGGAAAAATAATTAAAATCTAGCGTATTGTATGATTTCCTCGTTTATTTATTATATTTTAAAACGAAAATAATACACTAAGACGTTGTTATTAAATTCTGACACCTAAACAGTTTTGTATTTAATCAATTAAGGTTGATATTTGCTAGTATTTATCGGATGCATATATAACTTTTCGCGTTAACCCCGTCCTCACGTATCAGGTAGCACCTGCTTTGCATAAGACGTCATGTCGAGGACCCCACGTTTAAAGTGTAAATTTTGCGATTAAAAGTATAAAATTGTGCATAAATGCGTTAAACAAAGTGCCGTAGCGATAAGAATAATAAGTGAACTACATAATGCTTACATGACATAGGAAGGTCACTTCAAGGTGTCCTTATTTCCGACTTCACGATTAGAGTATTGTTTTGTGACTGACGTATGTACACAAAAAATAAATTATTAAATACGTTGAGTGCGGCATATTCTATTAATAAAACTCCTTTTCAAATGTGTCGTATTTTAAGATCAAACAGGAAAAGTGCGCAACTCAAACGTTTAGTTTACAACTGTTAGGGAAAAGTGTAAACAGGACTAATGTAATATTGTTTAATAATTATAAAGCACTAGCTTTGCTCGAAACTTCGTCTGCGTGGAATAAAAAAAAAGTAGCCTTTGTGTTCTTCTAGACTATCTTATACATGTATGCCAAATTTCATCGAGATCCGTTCAGCGGTTTAGGGTACACACTATAACAAACATTCATCCATCCATCTAAACTTTCACATTTATAATTTCAGTTCGAAGTACGATTATTCAAAGTGATAGGAAGGAGAGGTCATTTACAACTCTTGGATGACTTTCGAATCTAGAGTCAAGTTTTGGATTTGCAAAAAGGGCTATGGCCTAATTTATGACGGATCATAGAACAAATACCCGAGATCACATTATATTTGCATTTTACAAACGGAATCGGGATGTGGCTTTGTTCTTTACACGGAAGGTAACTTGTCAATTCGATAACGTTTAAAGAGTAATTTAAAGGTAACAACACCCAATCTAAGTGTAAATTAATTAAAAATAATTCTTTACCTTTAAAATTTCAAGTTACACAAAAAAGTAAAAAAAACGAGTTTTTATAAAAATGACACAATTTACCTGCTTATATGATAATTCATGACAAAAAAATAAAAAAAAATCCATTCTTCCAAGATGTACCTAATCACTATTGTTGAATTGAATTACTTTTTTGTCAATTTGAAATTTTTGTTAAAATTTATCATTATTGTATTAAAACAAGTTTTTTTATAAAGTAAAATCGGAAAATTTATTGATTTCTATAGTATTGAAGGTTAAAATGTATCTTTCTTTCGAAAAATTTCCATTGCTCTTCAAATAACAAATTACTACTGATATAAAATTTATTACTTCAACATTTTTTGTCGGAGCGAATTACGGTATACATAAAATGAGTTCCTTATTGTGAAAATAGAGGTGCGCACACTACGCGATTTTTAATTGTACAACTAAACAGTTGAATTTGCCGCGAAACAATCAAAAATCGCGCAGCAGTTGTGCGATAATTTAGACAAAGGTGTGCGCCCGCTTATACGCTTCACATAAAAAGTTTGAAATTTCCTGAAATTATTAATAAGAATGTTTTATAAATGTTAATTGTAATATAACACTTAAATATGTATAACATACTTTGAACAACATTAAATAACTTTTTATAAGTAAAACAAACATTAAAGCGATAGTCATAGAAACAAATGAAACCCTAGTAACATTGTCCAAATTGTCCAATAGAGTCGACGATAAAATTACCATAGCGCGGAGTTAGGTGTCAGGGCGCAGGAAGTGTGTTGTAATTTGTAACCTTTGTGATTAATAAAATGTACTAAGTGTGACCCGAATAGGACAGATTAGCGGCCACTTTATCACTTCTATACCGAGTTAACGTCGCGTGACGAATCTCGTTTGAAACTCATAAAGAGTCCAAAGCAAAATATACTTGTAGATAACGTTTAGTTTACGTCTGATGGCTCGAGGCCCGAGCTGCGAGCACCGCCACTTGCCAAGTTTGGAGCGAGTCACGCGGGAGGGTCAACTTTAACAAGTTTATTTAACTTAAGCATTATTTATAATTGGGTTTCTACTTTACAATTAGATTTATGAGGCAGCTTCAAACAATGCTGTTTTAACGTTGTAAGTTATGATCTTAATAACTGGTTTACCTACTTTAATCCATTTATAATCTTCGAACGGAACGTTCATTTCAATTCATTATTAGATAATGAAATTTAACGCTTGTAACGTTGTTGTGATGGTTTTCAGTATACTGTTATACGGAGATTTGCATCTCAACTAAGTTTAAGATACAAATATTCCATGCGAAACAAAACTTAATCTTCCTTCTCACTATCTTATTTAATCTTACTTAATATTTAAAAGCAAAAGTTTAGATGGATGGATGGATGTAGCCTTAAGAGCTCATCGCATCTCGATGAAATTTTGCACAGATGTAAAACATATCAAATAATGTTCTCTTTACATTGTTATATAGTAGTATCTTTACAAAAAAATATCCGTATTATTTAGGCTAAGCTCTGTCTTATCTATTGCGATAACCCATGCTTCCTCTTTTAGCCGTCTCACATTATGGCGCTGTTAGCCATGGATTATAGACGCTTTGAATTTACATAACATTTTCCGTCATTCGCTTATCGCTCACATGACAAGCGCCGCGCATTATATATGAATATATTTGACAAATTTTAGCAGGATCGTCGACGTAAAGTATTCAGGAATGTCAGCGGGAAAGCCGGGTGTAAGCCGAATGCGACGGCGGGGCTAGGAACATTTGAATAATCGCACTGTGCTCAAAGCCCGGGGTATTATATGATAATAATTTCACGCGCGAGCGCCTCACGCCGGGAGCCCGCCCCCGCCCACCGCGCCGCACCCCCTACCGCCCTTGAAGAATGTGTGAAAAAGTTTAACCGAACCGTACATAGTAAATGAATATTAATTTATCGGCGATCCGACGCGACGCCGCCGTATGCAACACCTTTCACGCCGATATCAATATTTGTTACGCGGTTATCGGCGCGATAAACTATTCAAAAGACCTCCCCCATATTTTCCCTAATTAATTGACACTACAAACGTTAAAAATCGCTGAAGTGTTAAACACGCCACTGAGGGTTGCAGTCAAGGGGAAACGCTACACTTTCTCACTACCTAAAATCACTTAAAATTGATAATGTTGTGGTTCAAGACTTTAATATATCGAAGTAAGAAATATTCATGTACTTAATATTTTATAACGCCATTTACAAGAAATATTTTAAAGACATGATGTATTACTACACCTGGGGCTAACGAACAGACCTATTTTACCAAAATTACAACTGGTAATGTATAAAATGTAAATCTACCTGCGGCAAATGTGTGAAGATGTTAAACGAACAGGTTATAAATGTAGCGCATAATTACGTTAAACGGTGGGTGTTATAAAATTAGTAATTCATAATAGTGTTGTTTTTAGATCGCATATCGCGCGCGATAGTAGCGATCACTTTGTAATCGTTTAATTGTTGATAAAGTAAAATAACATAACTTGAAAATGTAACGTCTTAATGACGGTTTTCAGTAATGAAAAATATATGCAACCTTTTAAAAAAAATACAGGTGTTCAACAATGGTTTCCGGGGTTACAAATACGTATTTAACAATTTATAACTTAACAATTATTACAACAATGTTTGTATCAAGCTATAATTTATAGTCTTTGTACTAATAATAATTGTAAATGACTAACGATCATAAATAAACTAGCCGCGGGGTGTAACTTAACAAAAAGTTTTTACTTAAAATTACATTTTATTGATAACACTGGCCCCTATAAAAAGCTTGCATACATAATTGAGACTATACAAATAATTTCATGGCTCATAGATATGGCTCCCTTTTACCCAATGATAAATGTCTTGATACGGCCCGCGATATGTTTGTAACGAGTACGGATATGTATACATTTCCTTTAAAGCTGATAGTGGCTACCCTTTGTGGTTCTAATGTGCATTTAAAAATGTGAATAACTATAAACCTATAATTAACTACGAGCTTCATGCACCAGTAAATGTAGACATTAATTTCCACACTAGTTTATCTATTTGGGCTCACACAACCCGCCTTTATCTGTCATCGTTCTAAACAATTTAAACGATAAACAAGACTATGATTAAGAAATAGATCAAGTAATTTGTATTGTATCTATAAAGAGATAAAGTCTATTTTACTACAGCAGAATATACATGCATAAGCTTATTCAAAAGCTCACTAATGTAAGGATGGAACGACTTTACGTATTGCGCTTACTTGAAATTATTTTAATATGCAAATAAGAAATTTGTGAAGGAGAATTGTGTTTTCGACGACGTCGGTTACGCAGACGTATTCTTTAAATTAATGGCGGTGCGAGATTAGAGTACTGCTATCTGCTTTACATGGCGCGGGCTTACGCGCGCGGGACCCGCTCGCTTGTTCCGAGAAACAGACAAATGAAAGCACATAATTACTAGGCCGCCCCGTTCTAAATGCAACAAGGATTAGAATTTACATGAGCGCGTTAACAAGCACGCGTATGGCATTTATGACTGCGATATTTAAATGTGCCCATACATCTACTCCGCGAACAGGATGTGCGGAGCCACATTAGCAAGCCCGGCTCCCGAGCCCGGGCAACAACACGCCGCGCTGTATTACTTTTACCAAATTACCTCCTTCGATACAATTGATGGCTTCGTTAACATGTCGCGGATCTTAGTAGCATTGCATAACAAAGAGATAATGTTGAATCTGCAAAACTTCACAGGATTATAGTTGATTTTTTTTCATGCAACGACTTAAATTGTGAAATTATTTAAATCACTAGCACAAAGGATAAGTTTTAATTTGCCTTTGAATAATCGTAGCGGGAAATCTAAAGTTTTTTGTAAACCAATAAACTCGTAATATCTAATTAAGGTTTTATAAATCTCCTACAGATAAGTGTTGAATTAATCAAAAGGGATCTAGAAAAGCTTCGTTTCTCGGCATTTTTATATGTTTTTTGTAATATTTATAGCAATTAGCGGGTGTATGAGCGGTGGCGCGGCGCGGATGGGTACGCGCCGGTCTACAAGACGAGAATATGAAGTGATGGATGAACCTCACCGCTGTTTTACATACAATGGACACGAAAAAAACAAACTCAACTAACAGACACGTTTCTATAAACGCTAATTAAGACCGTTAAATCTGTTTATACCGTTTTGTTCTTTTACACCAGCAACGTGTTAACTTCATATTGTTATGACTTCGCTCTCATAAAAAAATCGCTTTCCTCTGACACTAGTTAATTGCTGTATACATTGTTTTTTTCTTGTAAAGCCTGAGATTTTACTACAACTTCAGCATACTAAGTATAAATGTTTCCTGTCTTCTTTCACTTTTCCATTTGTATGCAAAAAAATTGATTATTTACAGTTTATTGTTTCGCTGTTAATTCTCTGATAATTTTCAATTTAAATAATTTTTAAACAATGAATACAAAAACACTATGTAAACGATTTCCATAAATGTTGTTAATTACATTAATTAATTATTTAAATTACAGAGACCTAATTAAAGGTATAACCATTATGTAGTTCTGGAATAAAATATTTAATACGATCGCTGTAAATTGGTTTAATTCGATGCGTCCAGCTAGGCCGCGGCGTTAGCGTTTTTCTCGTCAGAAATCGAAGCCTAATTATAGTCGGAGCTCCGATTAACATCTGTCGACTATTAAATAAATTCGAATTATAAGGGTTCAATCATTGCAAGTAATTATTCTTTTCCGTCGGACGAGCTCAAAGCGCGACGGGCGCGCGTCTCGTCTCGCTCCGGCATAATTTTCTCATGATTCGCGAGGAAATCTACCAACCCCCATATTAAGCATTCACATGACTGACGTGACTGCCTAATGTTACCTGTTACATATATCCTGTTCAGCATCAATTAGTGTTTGTATGGGATATTTGTTTTGGTAAAAACATTTGTAACTATTTAAATTTATTTATCATCTTGTATTAGTTCTTGTCAAGACCGCTGGACAATCATCTTGCTTATAAAGTATAACTAAGTAATTAAGTTGTTTTTATGAAAATTCATACATAACGTATCTATAAGGTAAACAAATCTATTATAAATAATTGACTACGATTTGAACACATTAATAACATACAATCCAATTACTAAGTTTGATATCAGATTTTTCAAAGATGGCTACAAATAACGGAACGCTTTATAAGAGTTGTCTTCGCAGAAAGGCCGCTCAATGACGTCGATCAATCGGCTCCAATCACAAGTGGGTGTTACGTACAAGCTATGCGAACCCGGGCAAAGCGCGCCGCCTCGGCTTTGCCGCTGTGGCAAAAACTACTGTTGCTAACACGGCCATTATAATATATTAGTTGGGCTTTAATTGCACCGATATAATTACGAAGGTTCGCAGTGAAGACGTGACGATATCCCCACGCTTCGAGCCACGCTGGAGAGATATTAAGAGGAATAACTCGAGGGAACCGATCGAATGTTTCACCATAATGAGCGGCGGCTACGTCCGATGTGTCATTAGGAAGTCGTAACCGATGATATTATGCACCCTTAAGTAATCATCCTCTTCGATCCCACGAGATAAATACTTATACAAAATAACCTTGTCAAGTCAATGTTGATGTTGCAAACTCAAGTTTAGTTTTCATTATTTTCAAATGTTTTATTGTAGCAAGATAATATCAATTCACATAAACAAAAAGAAGTCCTCACGTTATTGGTTAATGATTTAAGTAGGAGTTGTCGCCTATAGAGGCTATCGCTGGATGCCGAGAACAAGGTTCTAATGAGTTGTTAGGTATTCCACATGGGAATCAAACTTCAATTAGAATAAATAAG
Source organism: Papilio ambrax (assembly GCA_018231605.1). Lineage (NCBI taxonomy): Eukaryota > Metazoa > Arthropoda > Insecta > Lepidoptera > Papilionidae > Papilio > Papilio ambrax. Next base: position 11,548 of record DVQG01000004.1, read on the forward strand.
TTTAATTTGGTTGTCACAAATTTATTCTATGTTTATGGTAATATCGCATTTTAAACCTTTTAATGTCGGTTAACAATGCGATATACAAAAGGAATCTTCATTTTTATTCTTCTGCATTCAACAATATTTATGTTTGTAGATAAAATACGAATAACTAAATGTAAAAATACTACAAGGATAAAAATTATGAATTAATTTGGATAGGGCGGCACATCTCAGACGCGCGACATACTTCGTAAAGATAAGGGAAAAGCTTCGCTGGCTTATAAATGACTCTTTATTAAACGTGAAAGCAGCGTCGGCTAATGGGTCGATCATGCGCTCCCATTAAACATTATTTAATATTCAAAAGCGGCCGGCGATAAATCACGAACGCCCGCCACGCTTCTTCGACTATACTCTGCACTTTTGCCCGGACGCCCGCACTAACTCGTTCTTTTAATGCAGTTATATTAAATCTTCAGCGAGCGACTGATACAGAGCCTCGAGCGCGGCTGAGGGAGGAAAATGTAATTGCATTCCGTTTAATTTAATTTAATTTTTAATTGTAATTTAAACAGCTTATTTCCATTTAAAGGGCATTGCGATTGGCTGAAGGTGTCAACTAGTTAAATGAGCTTGCGGTGTTCGCGGGATGTTCTGTGTGTGGTCGTTAGCGATAAGGATCTGAATATGTTCGGCAAGGCGCACTTCAATCGGCGAAGCACTATAACACTTGTACTGATATCGCAGAAGATACCGTTGTTAAGCGGCTGCTTCACGCTTTAACGGGACTATTATCCCAATAAACGGCATCGCGCCCTATTACCTCTGAACGCTGGTAACGAATGTTTGGATTGTTTCACAAAGTTTTCAATCTTGAATAGTTAAGGGAGGTTCCTTAGGAATGTAGCGTAAAATACAGTATTTTGAATATAATATAACCGTAGATCAAACAATATGTGGAATACATTGCACGGTTCAAGTTTCTAAATAACAAATATACTAAATTAATTTTGTTTATTACACAATTAAACAAAATGATATTTGTCATTGTTACAGTTAACTTGCGAGACAAACATTGGTCGTGTTCGCTGTACTTGAACAGTATATCTGTAACAGTAATTTAATTTTAATTAAGTACTTAACATAACTACTGTTTACAGAATGAAACTGACTTCGTGAAATCTAAATGAATTATTTATGCAACCTGTCAATTGATGTTTACGTGCTTAGGGAAACAACAAAACATTGTATGTTTTATACAAATGGCAAAACGATACATCGCACCCTTACGCAACAGAGCTAATAACAATAAAATAGAAAGTCGATCAGAGGACGTGGGGGCGAGTGCTTCAATCAGCGCAAGTCGGATTTATTTTTATGAAAATTGGCATAAAACCGGGCTCTGCCTGGCGGGTCAGCGCGCGCCGGCCCCGCGAGACCGCACGCCCGAACGTTTACTGCATATCGTTTCCTCCGCCGCCGCCTCTCGGAAATATTGCCAGCGGTCATAACTTTTTATATGCACACATGACATTGCAGAAAGTGGCGACAGACGTGTGGATTCTTAGAGCTGATACTACCACACGGTTAACGAAACAGAAAGGTTATTAAATTTTGACATTTCTTAGTTTATTTTCCTTAATAATATAAACAATAAGCGATGAGATATCAGGAATCTACAATTCAATAGATTGTATAAGTCGTAGATACTTAATCTTTCGCTACTTTTTGTTACTAACCACAATTTAAATTTGTTATTAAAAAAAAACAACACATTAATTGTTTCCAAGATTAAAACATGGATTCATTTTTATTTAAATCGAGTAAGATAAAATAAATCACAGTACAGTTTCCGTTGGCACACTTGGTGTATCAGCTCTTGTAGTTTCCCATTCGGAGAGCGATGTAGTGTTGATGTGCTGAGCGGGTGTCACATCGTAAAGGCGTTTCTCTATTATCGCCTGGCGACTGGCGGGGCCCTTACCTCGGCCTCGACAGAATGTTACACCATTGCATATTTTACATCTTACAAAACATTCCTTTTTTAACACATAAATCTGAAACAAATCCTTACAAGTCTTTAACAAAATGATTTAAAGGTTTCGGGTGTTCGAACTGTTAACTTAAATGATTCGAGATTATCAAATTAACAATAAAAAGTTCAAGTTCAATTTCAAAGTATTCAATTATGTGAAGCGATTGCCATCTTTATAACCATTGGCTGGTAAATGAATTCTTACTGACGTTTCTAATTACTTAGGCTTAGTATGGTTTTTTTTTGTCGTAATATTGAATCAGCTTGATAGCTATCTTTTACATTTCTTACACTAAAGTCGCTTACCCCTTAACAAAGCTATTATAAAAAATTAAAAAAGCTATTCATAAATATATATTACAACTTGGTATACATGATTTAAGATTATTGCCTAACATTACCTGAATAATAATTTCAAAGGTCAAGAAAGCATTACAATGAACAAACAACGAGCGATGTAGACTAACTTATCTATCGGCACATCGATCTCGCCGCAGCGCCGCAGCGCCGCAACGACGCAACGACGCAGCGACCGCTCGCCTGCGAGGGAATAGTATTTTCATAAGTCGCATACAGGGAAACAAAAGTACGACATAAACTTTTACGTGTAACATAAATCTTGGAGTTATTCTCGCGGGATGATAAGCCGGGGTACGGTTGCAAACTTCTCTTCAATGTTCGCGGGTATGCAGAACTACAACCTGATACTTACTTTATTGTAGATTTAGAACTTGTTTGAGAATATCTGGTAACCTTTTTAATTTTGCTTTCTTAGGTGTATGAAAACGTTATAATCAACGCAAATTAATTGTATAATGTTTCATGACCTTTGCGTTCAGAAATTGTTCATAGTTACTTAGAACCGATTATGCTCTCCAATTTTTTGTCGGGATAGGATGTCCAAGTCATTTCCTATTAATTTTTATTTCTAGTTTGTCTCTTTTATTTTCTTAATATTACCACGATCAGTATTCAACAAAGATTGACCGTTATTTAAATAGTCGTATCCGTTTACATATTGAGTCAAATATTATTTGTGTAAGCGAAAAATTCAACTACTTATTTCTGGATTTCAATAGTCGCCGGCACTATCCCCTTTCCTGAGGCTAAATCCTTATTTTCAATCTCGGCGGTTATCATTTTACCAACGCAAGCTCTTATAATATTTGCTCGACGGAGACGGTCGTCTTCGAATTTCATATTTATTTGCGAGGGCAAACATCGCCCGCACCACGCCGCACCCGCGCTGCCGCCGCATCGCCGCATCGCCGCACGCCACACGCCGCCGCCGCGTCGGAACTGATATTATTGTGCATTCCGTATAATATTGTTTGCTCTTTGGCACATTCTGTTTGTTTTCGTCTTTCATATGAAAGGGGAGCTATGGATGTGTCAACAAACCGGTGAGAAGTTTGCACCACTTTTCAAGTATTCCATGAAAATGCTATTACCAATAAAATGTCAATTTTATATTTCTAGCCTCTTTGACATTTTGTTTCAATTATTTTGGCGGTACGAGAGTGAGGCACAAAGCGTTAAATTACTATACGTGATCATAGAAGCACAAATATTGTGTACATTTGGGAATATGAAATCGAGCAATCCATTAAATCGAAACGGGACGTGAATAGCGGCCGGAGTCTCGGAGACGCGACTTTGCTTCTGATAACCCATAATACGCGGATATTTTTGCGTTGCTCATATGTTGGAAGTAATGGCTCGTGCGCGCGTGCTTTGCGCTGATGTTATAGAGATATGCCGCTATTGGTTACAAATATTAAATTGACGGCAGGTTATACAATTGGCTGTCAACTAACTGAAAAGAAATGAAATCGAGTTTCTTTTTGTATGCTCTTAAAATATAATTAATTCCACTACATGCATTAATTGAGATTTTATCTCTTTGTTTTGATATGAGTTAAGAAAAAAAAATGGTTTAATTAAATTGACACTTTTCAAGTGTCAATTTAATTACCAATGAATTATAAGATGCTAATTAGATATTCAATCCCACATATAGTGTAATGCTATGTATAATTAACAGCTTGTGTTTTTTTATTTTTAACAAGTGGTAGTGTGAATGATCATGTCCATGTTATGATTCAGTCAGAAATGTAAACCATAATATATTATATTTGGCATATAAAAGGCTCGCTTATCTAAGGGGTTTGACTGGAAACGAACATAAAGGGTGATCCTCTGTGACAAATACCGTGATATACAGAGCGACATTCGTAAGGGAAATATTTTTATAAGATGAAACATTATTATTTTTGGGGGAGCGCGGATCAGAAGTCGCCGTTATGAATTTTACGACTCCATTCCCAGCTTGTTATGAGTGAACAGAACGACGTGATGAAATCTGTTGCTATCTGTTTCAATAATTCGGTGCACGTATTGGTAAAAAAATGCATCGATATATTTAATTCGAGCTCGCGTCCGAACGTCGCTAATGAAAGAGGCGTCACGAAACAAAAATAGCAGACAATCGAAATGGCGTAGAACAGAACACGGCAGGAAGCCGCGCACCGATAAACCGTTAATAAAACAAATTAATGCGCGTTAACCCTAAAATTGGACAAGTTCAATGCAGAGGTCGTTACCACTATAGGAAAGTTATCCCGAGCGGGTATTAAACATCGAAATCTGTTCGTTGTATTCGGTGTCATTAAAGCCGTTTGAAATTTTGACGGGAAATTGTATTTTATCCGTTAGTTTGTTAGGGTTAGTTTGAGTTGGCGGCGCTCGCTCGGGCCAATCAAAACATACAAGAAGCGTATTGATTCTGAGAAGTGTCGCTGTTAACGTGGAGGCTGAAGCTGAATACATTAGCCAGCGGCGTAATGAAGTCTCGCTGCTTGTAAACAAACAGGCGGGGCGGTGCGCGCGTGGCCCGGGGCGCGAGCGCACTGCGCCCTGCGCTCTGAGCCCCTGTGTTACAGGAATTCTATTTCCACTGCGACGTCATGTGTTAATTAACCGCTCGCACCTACGATATTGAGATATCACCGGAGATGCTACTGTTGTTATTAGCTGACGAGAGGGCTTATTGCTCGCTGTAACTGCGCGCCTCTCGCTTTCGCCCCCGCCCGTTTCAATTGCTCCAGTTGTACACGAGCACTGTAAACATTACGTGTCATGTATGAAACAACACTGACAATGACTATATAAGACAAAGACTTATTTACATTGTGATTTCTGCATATATTAACGTATATTGTAGTCGTATGTTGGACATACTGAAATAATATTCAAAGGAGGAACACCATTCAACGGCATACCGTAATACGCGTTCAGGTTATGGGTATTCCAGTTGAAAAAATAAACAAGGTTATTAAAGAGGAGTTCGGAAACCACATAAAGCGAGGGCGCCAGCTGCCGGCGGCGCGCTGTTATGATGAAAGAGGTGATCCTAAGAAGCCGCGGCCACGGTATCACGTTTCCTGTTATGACTTTACATTTTAATGGGCCTTTGTTGAAAACCTTTTATTATTAAGTAGCGCTAACAGCTCTAAATCCGTCTCTGAAGAATTTTGAAAATATATCGCGTTATGCGTTTTATTGTCTTTTCTTTATCACCTTCTCATTTGCTGTTTTTGGTGGCGGAGATAAATTTAACTATTCTTATTAAGTGGTATACTTTAATAAATTTTATTGGTCGGTTTTACCCGAGTATCATTCTAAAGTGTTTTTGTCTTGGTTATCGTACTCTTCAAAAATCTTTCTATTTTAGTAAAATTAATATTATCGTATATTTTAAACATGACACTGTAGTAATAAGTTATTACGTAAATTTCTGAATTCAAACATGTTTTTTGGAGGAAAGAAGATATGAATTGATACAGAACTCCTAATTATATGTTGTTAAGAACCATTGGTAGGCCAAAAGCAAAAGTATTTGCCCATATCTTTCTTCAGATCAAACATTTTTATCAATATATTTGATACAACTTCAATAAACTTATGAATTATTGAAATAACGTCACAGTATGTACGGTACGGTATAAGAAGACAGTGCGATGTAAATGGAAAACCGCGACGAATGGCTCGTAAACTTTGCTATTTGTTCTGTTTACGATAACCGCGGTTTTATAAAATTTTATTGCGTGTCGGTGGAATTCGAGGAACGTTATGTGTTGGTACAGCTGTCGTCAAACCTCACTCTACTAGAAACCATCGCTTATGGACAACCACATGATTTATTACCACTCTATTCTGTGAATATAAAATTAAATTTTGATATTCATTGAAATTACGTTTTACTTATTATGAAGGGTACAAAGCTTCGCGACCCATTCTTAATCTGTTTATTAGTTAAATTACATGTTTTTAGTTTAGATTGGCTGTTCTGACGATGTCTAGCTTATCATGTCCATGAGAACAGTATTTCCATATATGCCCATTCATTTGTGCCCTTTCCTACGAAGTTTTTCAAAAACTAACAGTCAATAATTAAATTAAAAATATGATTTTCAAGAAATGCCACATTCTTATCATGTTTCATAATACACAGCGTTTTTTAAAGATGCCGCTAAGAATCACTGTTTCCACACGTTTTATCAGCTTAATTTTGTGTGTCGACTGTAAATTAAACGATAAAAGTAGAATAAATCACCTCCATACATTTCTTTAATAGTCGCCGGTATCAATTTTAATACTGAAGTTTAGAAAAATGTAATGAAATGAAACTAACGACGCCTTAGCGCGAATTAGTCATTCTGGCATGAAGTCAAAACTAGTCAAATCACTTTACAGCGTCTTAACACTTTGGCTATTGTTTTAAGAGGGGTTATCACAATCGCTAATGTGTCGTAATGAATTTAAATTAGTTACGTATACTCTTTTGTGTGCGTATCATTAAATATTTTCAATCTCAACAATTTGTTAAGATTAAGATCTCGTTGAAAAATATCTTGTTATTAACATTCCGTGCGAGATGATGATTTTTGGCACAGAAAAAATAAAGTGCGGCAATTTTATAGTCGTCAAGACAAAAGTCGTATGACAGGTTGTTATTGATTAGTAAGACAGCTGTTGGCAATATCTCCGGCCGCTTGACGCGCTTTAAAAACATTTACACATTAACCATTTATGACACTCGAGCGCTTTTTGCTTTACGATAATAAAATGATTTACAAACGATAGATTAAAAAATATTACTATTGTCGTAAGTTATACAAACTTGCTACCCTTCTTTCGAACCATTAACTCAAGCTCTGATTACCTTCGATTTGCATCAACATAGGCAATTTCGTTGCTTCTGCGACACCAATAAATTCTGTATCTGTCACAACAACTAGCCATATTAAAGATCTTTTTTGTTTATTCAACAAACTCTTTCAATAACAATTGAAAAACTCTACAAATGTAATCTATCCCAACATAAGTTTCGTATGATGCTGTTGGTAGCTTTATTACTAAATTGATTGTACAGTCCGGTTCAGTGTATTCAAATTTACATTTGCTTAAAACACATAAACATGAACTGAATTTGAAAATTACATGATCATGTCATATTTAAACGTACTAGGAAACTTTCTACCAAAGTCAAATCAACTTTTTATACGACATCTAAAGACATCACTTTCTTTTCTTATCGTTCAGTGTATGTTCGACCCCACGCAATATCTAACACATGGATACGGTGGTTGACATAAGCAAATAATAAAATTCAGGATTGTAGTGGTTGTAGATAAACAATGCGAATCTTATGTCAAAGTTATAATTTTCTAAACCGATTATACTTAAAAACTACACCAAACGGTTGATTAAAAAATAAAACAAGCACGAGATAGAAAGTTAACATGAATACAGATTTATGACGTCGAGGAGCAGAGATACTTATGAAGGGAAGACTTGTATGTATTACGAGTGTTCAGTTAATAAACACGTCTTAATTCCTCGTTGAATAGTGGGCTATTAAAATAAAGTTTTAAAATATGGAACGTTGGTTTTTATTTACGTTTCTACGATTTATGGCATATGGCTGCACGAGAGGCACGGGGTGTGGTGAGCAGGGAGGGGTGCAGCGCGGGCGCGGTACGTACTGCGCGTACGCAGCGATCGTCGGGCGTATGACAGCGCTGATGGTTATATTTCCCAGACGATTTATTACATTATAAGAGCTCTGTGTGAGACGTTTTTGGATGCATAAATAGTAGTGATTTCATTTTAATGTTCTACACGACATGCGACGACATGTTTAATTGTAAAGCTGTGCCTCTTAATACCATAATCTATTCTCGGTCAAAACAATTTCCTATAGCCATCACTCATTATATTCCTTTCAACGAAGCACTCGGCTCGGACCACTGTGACATATGCTTGTTCATTTTTAAAATGAAGCATAACGTATCCATTTGGCGAGCGTTAAGAATAAGTTCGTTTTGTTTATGAAATGGCGTTCAAACTTTGAACAGATTTAAGCTCGATCGTGATCGCACATATCAGACGTTTCATTGCGTATTATTTTCTCAGGACCATTGTCGACAGTCGGCACCTCATTGTTTGCGTTTTTCCGGCGGGACTAAATCACACTCTTAATTGATATAAAATCGCTTTAGTGGCCGCATAAAGACATTACGCAGATTCGAGAACAGAAGCCAAATTTCGTGTTGAAACAACGAAATATTGTAATGCAACGATCAACATCATATCCGAAGGTATATTCGGTTGACTGCTCGGCGGCGAGAACTGTAAACAGGTCATCGGTGCTCAAGCGCCTACATTACATTCAACCTAAATTCGTCCGTCGAAATATTTAGTTCATCGTGATCTGTAATCATCAATTTCGAAGCTAAAAAAATCTGGTAATAAAAGAGAATTTTCGTTTCATCAAAAATCATAGAGTAATTTCTCGTAAAGAGTACGAAAGCCGGCCGGGCATATTTCATATCGCGTAATGGAGAATTTACAAGCTGTCGGAGCGAAATGGCTCCCCGAGGTGGGCGCGATTCCTCGCCGCGCCACTCAATGAACAATATGGCGTTACTGAGATACTGCATTTTCGGAAATATCTGATTTTAGCAGAACAAAACAAGTAATTGACATGTCAAAAATAAGTCAGAGACAAAACTGCTTTAATTTTTTTTTTAGAATTTCGCAATAAGTTTAATTTACCTTTTTATAACTATCAAAACTTAAGCAATTATTAACTTTGGCATTTGACTATCGATGTTGTCTTACTTGTATTTACACTTTTTTTTACTTTCGAATGTTGACAGATATTGAAGAGAGAAGCAAAAGAAAAAGTAAAGTTTCGTCATTACACTTCAGTAGCGTGCAACAGATATGCCCCCGTTGTCCAGTAGCCGCGCGGCGAACATTATTATTTATGCTGTAGGAAAAGTACATTTATAACAATATTACGCCGGACCGCGCCCGCCCTCGGAAAATGATTTTCCCATTTTCCGAAGATTGCAGGTGTATTATATTTCATGGTCGTTATTTATGGTGTGACTTTTATTGCAAATGCGTGCAATGTCTCTATTCCATTTTATTGCTCATCCATTATTTGATAGATTTACATTGTTTTGTGATATTCCACAACGTGTTAGACATTTATTACATTTTTAGAATAAATGTTTCGTAAATTAAGAACATATTTCAATAGTAAGTAGGTAATAATTCATAAGTCGATGTTGAAAGTTATTTTTAAACCGACAAGATATTCATAAAAATTGAAGTCAATTAGGTACTCATAGATGTGGTGAAAGAGTAGTAGTGTATTCTTCTAAAAACAAGTTTATTCCCAGAAGACGGATATATCCATCGGAGGCGGAGCGGCGCCCCCAAGGTCGGGCGAAGACCAGGCGAAGTCCGAGGCGTTACGAGGCTCGCGGGAACACAGCCGTCGCTCAACTTTGGCCATAACCAATAACCGTAAATAAATGCAGGACCGCACCTCGCGCCTCGCTGTCTATCCTTGTTTCGAACCGAAATTATAAACGGTCCACTCCGAGATAGCTTTCCTTCCCTCAGGGGAACGGCTACGCAAAGGGTTCTAGATTTCCTGACATTCGTCAAGTGCATATAGAATTAAATTTCTGAGCATTATCCGAGACCGTAGAATGCTTTCCAGCGACAAAATAATCACAAACATCGGTCTACTATCTTTTATTTTTACCTGAAGCCCGCGATCCCGCGCATCTCTCCCTATTAAATTTTGTTTGCATTTATTTTAAAGGTGCGACGCTCGAGGAGACTTGGTATGTGAAAAATTACACCTCAGTCCAATATTTATGGGTGATATTCGGCAGCGGTTCCTTTGTGAGATGAGGGTGTATAAATAACACCTCTTATCGCGTGGGAGCCTACCCTTAAATTGGATTTATTTTAATTGTATATTGACAAAGTTTTATCTTCTATTCGTTTTATAAAATATTTCATTTATTTATACCTGTCAAACTTGTTATCTCTAACCTTATACAATTTGGTACGTTAAACATGCTTTGAAAATAACACTGTGACAAATAAATACATTAAATCAGTAATTAATTCCTTGCAAAATTTTCAATTCCATTTTCGTCTTTGCTTTAATATTGCAGGTTTTCAGTAACATAAACAGATTACTTTAAGAATTGCCATCTCTATTTTAATGCAGACTTCTTTAGAGGGATAGTGCGAGGTGAGAGTGAGTCAGTTATTTTTATCTGTAATCGCGCGGTATGACCATAAATTAGTTCTATATTTAAAGGCGAGTTGTTTTGCGTACAGACAGGCCGTCTGCACATGCGTGCGACATCAATCTCAATTGTGGAATATTTTTCCGTCTGGGATAGCATTCGGGGGGACGCCGCCGAAGCGAGCGAGCCCGCGCCGGCAGCGAAGTTGTGCTCTTAGCCAAAACGTCGGGAGGTCATTACGCTCACCGGCCATCCGTGACATTTAAATCGATCTGTATCTTTACAAATGTATATAATGCAGTTTTATAAATCAGTCTATAATATAAAATTAAATTAATAATTCCTCGTAACAAATAAAACATTTAGAAACCATACTATTCTAAACTGTCACAAATTATAGTATTGAATATTCAAGAAAAAGACTGAATAAAATTTGTCTTCCATTTTACAAAGACACTAAGTAAGTTTTGCATAATTACCTACTTATTAATCAATTCCACCAGTTTGGTCAAATAACACAAACATACCCCTGAAAATTTGATAGTGAAAGCGGTGAGAGCGAAATAAAATGTTTAGCATCGCATTACGCACCTACTCGCTTGTTATGTAGCAATTTTGTGCACACACACAATCGATTGTAGAGACAGCGCTTATGGATCAGAATGATGCCTTGATTACATTACAATGTAGTACAAGATGTAAACGCACAGCGGTTTTATTTTACAAACATTAACACCAAAACACACTTGTAAAACTGATAGTTATTGACAAGTTTCAATTTAATTACTATTAAAAGAATTAGAACATACTAAAAGGTTTAATTTTACAGTCCCATATTACAACAATATTGGAAAATTTTGTTTACTATTCATGTGTTCACTTCATTTATTAAATTCACACAAAATAATAGAAATTGGGTATAAAATATTACAATAAGTCGATAATCGAATTTTCTGTTTTAAAAAACCAATACGAAATCGCTTTCCTTTCTTGAATTACGGCATACAAGTAGACGCCAGGGTGATCGTGCGAAGGGGAAAATGATTGACGTCGTCGAGAAATTTCATTTTGCGGCTTGGTTGAGGACATTTCGATAACGTACTGAGGCCTTCACTTCGCCGCATGATTACCTCCTCTATGGGGCTTTGTTGTTGCTCTTAAGTCACATGCCGTTTGATTCATTACAGACCCTCGATCATGATTGGTTGATAATTCAAGGATCACAATCGTATGGAAGTATTATCCTATTCAATGAAACGGAATCGCATTTTTTCTATTTAATTAATAACAAATAAGTAAAAACAGCGGGTTTTAGGTGTACTCGTGCTCAAAGAATGTCAAAGGTCCTAGATTTTTGTCTTGTTTTTAATTGTTATTATATACATATCAGAAAGAAGATTTTGACAAATGATAGTGCTCAAGAGATTTATCCGTAAATTCTAGGTGCACTAACTTCTGTAACAAGAGGAAAGTGAGATTAGTATACGATTAATAACATAAAATAAAAACTAAAATGGTTTGCAGTTAGTAACTCGTACCAGTACTATGTAAGCTTAAGTCGAATGTCCTGCTACGCTACGACAATTCTCCAGCTTATCAACCATCGCTCAAACATTCTCCGAGCAAAGAATTCTTTGAGTCACCGCAAAACAAATCTCAATACGAGCTTTTTACGTGTATTCAAATGTCATATAATTTTGCATACAATATTTTCTCTGGTGAAATGAAAACGACCGGTGACAGGGGAATTTAATAATGACAAAATAATACAAGGTAAGTTTAAGGCCGGCCCTTTCTGCTGTCCGTCATACGGCCTCTCTATTCATGCACATAATATTTCTGAGACGTTCACCGACCGCCTAACGACTGACTAATTTATTCGCCTGATGTAGGTAGCTTTTTGTTTAATTTGTACTGTCTTATTTTTTTTTTTTGAAAACAATGCCGTAAGTAATGGCATCGAGTATTGTACAAAGGCAGTGACATGACATATTGATACAGTTACGTTTGTAAGATTTATAAGGAAAGAGTTGAATCTTCAAATTTTGCTATATCAAAGTGCCAGTTACATCTTTAAAAATTAAAACATGTTTCCTTCAATTTTTTTACAACATAAACTTCTCAATTCTGTTAATAGTTATAGCTATCTTCAAAGGTTATCTTTCGTGTTTGTTCATTGTACTATTTTTTTATCTAATTTGATATCAAAAGATAAATACAATGATTATTTAGGGGTTAATCAACGCACGAGATGACAAATGAACATCGCTTCATCTCCAGCGCAAAGATTAATGCACGCGGCTAGACAAAGCTCCGCACGCCCGCACAGTCGGCCGCGACTCCGCCGTAGACGTGCTCGCGACATCTACCCACTGTCGTCCCGTAAGAGATGCCGCTTATTATTTATCCGCTCCACATCAAGCACCTCGCAGCTTATTCACCATAAACGTTGTCAAACCAAAAGATAACCTACACAACACTTCATAAAGTACCTTTCTCAATAACCCAGTTGACACTTACAACCTTGTACAATGAACCTTTCTATTTAACAGAGACAATAATGACGTGAACTCAATGTAAGAACTATAGTTTGATCTAAAATTAAATGAGATGAAAGGGAATATAATGCAATACAAAAAAATTATAGTGAGGTACACTAGCATTGTCTGGGCGCGGCGCTTTGTCACAGACAAAACTGTTAATATGAGAACATTCTGCTCGATTAATGTCATAAATGAGAGAAATGTCTGATCAAAAGAATAGCAGGTGTGCTAGCATTGAAATAATTTGTCATTAGTTCTCGTGCTGTCGTGTTTTTTTTTTTGTGGAGTCGAGATTAATATTTAATCGTCGCAATGAATGACGACTACAGTTTTACCGATAGCTTCGTTTTTTGCACTTCGAAAAAGACTTAATTATCTCGTGTTGAAATAGTTCGTCGTCGGATAATTTTTACTGTTACTCTACAGTACAGAGTCATGCTAGATATGTATACGCAAAAAGATGGAGCGAAATAACCGAATCTTGCATAATGTATATCTCAAGTTATGGGAGACTATGACACGGATGTAAGATTTTTTTGTAACACTCCTAATTTGCATCCATTGTATTAATTTAAATGTTTGAACAGGATGTTCTCAACCTCGTCAGCAGTCACGCGGTCAACAATCTAAACTACATATCAATATCAATTTATAAAGTGTTCCATATTGTTTCCCAATTGATACGAGCATAACACGCTGAATGACAATGACCGAACATAATCCAAATCTAAACGCCACAACAAACCTGACGGAATATAAATGTGTGGCTCGCTCCCGACGGACGACGGCTTGTGAACCGAGGACGTGATGTGTCGTTATTAACAAGCCTGCATTAATGACACATAAATACTTAGCCGCGGTCCTCCGCGCCGGCCGTACACTTTCACATGCGAGTGTGCCTCTAAATCCTCACGCCATCATTTGATCCGTTAACCGGGTCTTCAACACAATCACGTATTCGCATAATGTAGATTATTTTGAGACAATAACTCTTTGAACGACTTTTACATTTTTATGTCCGAGACGGACGAGAATTGACGATAAACACTGCGGCAGTTTAATACCTTACTAGAGGCGGTATATCGATTAAAATTATACGATTTCATCTGTATGTCGTATGTATTATTGAAACTGAGATAATTAATTGACGATTACGATGCTGGTCGCTGTAGCGCAGGCACACCGCTGTGCGCGCGGCCGTTCCCGATCGCCGCGTATAAATTGAGTCTCAGCCTGCGAGCGCCGCCGGATAAATATTGTCATTTATGCACATATTGCTCCATATACGTTTTTTATTGTTGTAAAATATGAAGCTAGAGCCCGACGTTTGTTAAGCTTTTAAGTCAATACACACGGTAAATAGCTATAAAAATTAGCATAATTGAATGTTCCTCTGTTGTAAATACAAATTATTCGGGCGTATAAGTCCCCGACGCCTTTGTTTTATGTCCCTTAATTTATTTCGTAACACGAATAAGGCATACGAATTATGCACATGAGATCGTTTTGGATTTGATGGTAATGAAATTAAACATAATGAAATAAGTCGATCGCAGCGATTGAAAATTTGCCGGCGGGCGCTGAGCCGACTTCCCACATGGTGGGCGGCGTGTGGCGACGGCGACGCGGCGATCTGATAACGCTGCCGTTAGACAACATCCAGCTGTTTTATCTGTGGACGTGAAATCAATTGAGCTCGCGGAATTATCGCATTAAGTTGCCTATGCATTGGCTAATTGGACATTTCCTCGAGTTGTTCTTGAATCTTAAATCATGAATGCACTATTTTAGTCTCATTCAACATTCGATCTGTGCTTGTGGACATCCTTATTTTATTGATATGTAAGTAACAACTGTTCCTCCTATTTTTACCGCCCTAAAACGACTATGAAAATAGCACTTAATGTCAACCTTATGGTAACATTTAGTTACGCATTTAAAAAATGACGAGACAGAGAAGAACAACAGAAATATAAAGGTCTTTATATCACAATTAATCACCACTTTACTGAAGCTGAACAAGACGTAATGCAGTAAGCAATTATCGACTTTAAATGAACCGTAGTTAAGTTTCACATTGTGGCTTAAAAATTGAACCGCGCGGGTGCAGGAAATGCCGAGGCGGTAACGTGTCAAACAAAAAATCTAAGAGCAGGGTATTATGCTGTTAACTGCGATTTAACTCATTTCATATTTGAAGCGACGTTGTTGTCAGACGCCACTTAATTTTATCACGTTATTTATGACATTAGCGAGATGCTTTCATTGTTAAGTTCTTCCAATCTCAGTTTTAATTCCTAAACACTTAACGGGTTGTAAATAATTTCTAGTAGTTCTACAATGTCTTCAACTTTTTTATGTATGAGTAAATAAGCCGATTGTTCCAAATGTATTTTACTATACTGAATTAACAGCTGTACTCTTTGTTTGTCCGCGTATCTTAAAAAATATTCTAATTATGTACAAATTAAAGTTAGAACATAATTTTTTGTACAAGTGTCGTACTAAAAGAATGTCCACAATTTGTTACCACGAAACAGGAGCCAATCTTGTTTATAAGCTGAATAGATAATGTTGCAATGACAGGAGCCGCATTAAAAATGTATAAGCCGACCTCTTTTAATATTAATAGCTGGCTAACACGAAGATTGGACGAGTAAATATGACAGTAAGACAACTCACACCGAACCACTGTTTGAATTTTAAACATCCAACAAAAAAACATTCAGAATGAACAATGAAAAAACAACAATTACTAAAGATAATATAATTTTTAATGCTTAATTATCTATGAAGTATGATCTTCTGTATTTAGTTTTAATAATTAATTTCTCATCGGCCATTCCTTTTGTTCTGTTTTAGTCATCTCCATGTCATACGCGAGCCCCAACTTGTCTCTAATGATGATAAATTATATTGTTTTAAAATTTAGCAATTCAAGGTGTCTCAATAAATTAATCTCACCGCTGTCTGAATACAGTGAAACGGCAATTAAATGACCGAGTAAAATTACCACACAATGTGCCGTGTATATCACAAGATGACATCTGTCTGCCACACAGCAAACGCAGCCCTAGCCGCTCGTCATACACAACTTATTAAATTGCATCTACAGGGTGGTCCATATTAAGCGATCAGAGTTTATCTTTATGCTTCTTGTAAAAATTGATACGGACGTTAATTCTGTATGGGAAACTAATATATTTACTGAAAACAAAGTATGTAATTTCAAAATAAAACAGCTATTGAATTTTCACTGAATATATTTTTATAAAAATGTCTTATGTTATAATATGAAATAATAGAATAAATAGTTAATTTCTTAGTATAAGACAAAAATGGAAACACACTTACGGCAATTGAAATACACGCTGTATAGTGAGTGGACGTCTAGTGAGTGTATAGGGCGCTTATGAGGCCGTGTCAGGAATGTTTTTAATGAGCATTGCGATAACTTATACACTACACGTTCATTTACGCTCTTTGGAATTTCATTCACTCCCTCTTGTTGGCTATGAAAAGAAAGCGTTAAATTAATTAACAGCAGAATGCGCACGCAATGATCTATGCCTCCATGAAGATTTATATTAGGTTACCAACCGAAATTAATTACAGACAAGTTAACATCTCAATGTTACATTTATTTTACTTCAATTCCTTTGATTAATGCAGTTGCTATAATTTCTTCAATGTATTCCAAAGTTCAGTAACCTTTACACATGAATAAATATTCATAGACTTTTAAAACTGTAATTAAAGATATTTAAAAAACGCTTCTGATTTATCAGTATCTGTTTCAAGGAAAAATATTGTTAATTTGAATAACGAATCAAAGTCATTTTTAATACATTCAGTACAGTGTCGATTATTCGAAAACAATTCTCGTTATCTGCCATCGATCGCAAATTTTTATGGTAATTCATTTTTATAGCAGCGCTTACAGATTCATAATAAAATGATGTCTATGCATTTATAAAATAATGACGTGATATTATTTGTGGAAGTCACGAGGCCTGCCACGTGGCCCGGCTCCTTGGTAGAAATTCATATCAATCTAATTTCAATTTCATTCGAACCATAAATTTATTCAAGAAGTCGTATTTCGTAACATTTCCTTTAATATTAAAGACTCTATTCTATTGAATCTTTAAACAGAATTACAATTAAGTTATACTTATTTGTTTGACTTTTATTTTTAATTCTCGAAATTTACCGCATATATTTAAACAATCAAAAAGTATATGTAAATATTAATTAACGACATCATCAATTGTTAGGCATTATGTACATTAAATCACTAAGTACAATATACGATCTCACAACATTTCTAGCGATAGTAGCTTTGTAGCGTGACTTGAATTTTTTTTACATAATATACTTTTTTTTGAAAATAATTTACATTACTTTTAAATTTATGCTTGATATCGCATCGATTTGGACAAATATGAGGGCAACGTACACGGACAACGTACACTAGTGTTGCCCGCAGCGCACGTACTCCGTTCTTCTATCGTACAGAATGTTAATTCGTGTTTCGCTTCATCCGCCGGTATCGGCAAATATATCCATGCTATAACGCTCATTATTACGAGATCCTTCTCTCCTCGTACTGCTAACGCGCACAGAACTAAATGAGTACTTATCTAAGAAAGCCTACAGCTCAACCTACGCTGGTCGCGTAGTTCGTAGGCCTGCGACCGAGTTTACACCGCACGCACTAGTTTTATTACCCTCATGTTTCTAAATGGCCCTCATTTCGTTACAACCAAATTATTTATATTTTACTACACGGACAGATCATTTCCCAATCGCCCGCTGACCTAAAAAAGGCATTTGTGTAACGCAGTGAAGCGTTTACAAAATAATTTTGATGGTATCAATGCGACGCAATTTGTATTACGTCTGCCGCCGGCCTACATGTATTTGATTATAATAAAGCGTATGTACCTACGTGGATGTACCGCAAGCGCCCGCATATTAAACATTATTCAAATATCGAGCAGATCATTTAAATTTTAACCAACAATACATTAAGACATACTTTATTCAATGTTAACTAGTAATTTCACCTGTATCCAATATTTTAAATTAAATTACCCTCTTTTACATAATATCTGGTTATTATATTAAGATTATATGGCAATTTATTGGAGTGAACGCCTCTTTCTATGACTTTTTGTACTGATTTAAAAAACCAAGCCTACATTCTGTTAAGAAGAAAATTAGTACCGTGCTCTAAAATTGATGCAACACTAGATTGCCGGCAAAAACGTAACGTCCCTAGCTGACAGCTGTCAATGTCACTAGAAGGATGGATATTCACGCGCATTCCTGACGAAATCTCTAGTGCAATGGTAAAATTAATATCGCTGGCTACAATTATATGAATTGTTTAAAAAATCCAGGAACATTGTATGATTTATAATAGTACATTCAGTGGGTAGAAATCTAAAAACCCTTGATTATGATCAGTTACCGGTTAAAATATTGGTCTAATTTATTTGAGTAATAATAGTTACTCACTAAACCTCTTTCTTAATATGTAATTACATACAATAACTTATTCATACGAATCCAAAATATTCCACCGAATGCCCACGCGATCACCAATGAGGCCCATTTGTATCAATTAAATAAGTAAAACGGTTATAAATGTTCCAATGACAATATATTCCCTC
This sequence comes from Papilio ambrax, assembly GCA_018231605.1. NCBI lineage: Eukaryota > Metazoa > Arthropoda > Insecta > Lepidoptera > Papilionidae > Papilio > Papilio ambrax. The sequence continues at coordinate 30,413 of DVQG01000004.1, forward strand.
TATTACCGCTCCAGCAGTAATTTAATCGTAATTGATCGTTCTCCTTAAATCGATACAAAACTAAAACAATGAAGTGAATCACGCAGCGTGTAGACTGAATCATCTTCATTTGTTTTATAAGGATAATTTTACGTACAAATTTGATCTAGAATGACACTACAGGAAAACATTGAACAACTGGTAATTTCAAGGCTAATCTCAGTTTGGGATATTCTACATACGATATGCCATAAAAATGAAAAATGCGGGGTTTTTGAAGTTTCCATTTATTTTATAACTAGCTCTTGCCCGCTACTTCATCCACGCAATATTAAGACAAAAAAGTAGCCAAAAATATTCGGGTATATGTCAGCTACCTTTCAGACGTTTCAGAGATTACAGATAGACATATACACACATACATAGACAGATAGACAGACAAAAAAAATAAATACGTTTATCGTCATCAGCAACGCAAATACATAATTTTCCCGAAACCTGGAATTTTTCTTTAAATATTACAAACAGACACTCCAACTTTACTACATGTACAGATTACGTAGTGATTCATTAGTGTTAGGTTGACCTAAGTTTCAACGGAGTAAAACTCAAGTTACGTAGTTGAGAAACGCATTTCATGAGGTTATCTAAACAAAACACTAACGAATAGTTAAATGTGACTGTGAAAATTAAATCTGAAGTTGTAGTCTGTTTCATTTCATTTGCACTTTATAATGTGAGATGAGTTTACGTATACTATATTACTTGTATAAGAAAACAAAATAAAATCGCAAAATCTATTTATTTTTATACAATGTTAGATTAAGCTAGTAATGATATCGTGATTAAAAATATTTATGTTGCATTAAATTACAATTACGCAGTTCTTGAAATCTCGAAACCACTTGTGAGCGATTCTGTGGTATTTTTATATTATTAAAAAACACAGCAATATGTATCCATAAATCTTGATCAAAATACAATAGCAAACGAAATTTACTTATTACTAAAGAGTTGGAGCCGTCCCACGAAGCTATTAAGAAGTTGATTTACGCCGGCATAGAGCTTGCCCAATTATCTTATTAGCGGTCGCCAATTTATCCTTCATTACATTTGAATTGTTCATGTAGCAACACCACGGTACAGCAGTTTTGAAATTTTAAACAGACAACATTAATTCAATTAGTATCACAAATTTCTATATCAGGCTTAACTTATACGTAATACTAATGTTTTTGGTATTAGTATGTGATATTAGATATTAAATTTTCAGTTTATACTGCTTAACTCTGTCAGAATTTAATATTTTGATTATTTGTTTTAACTAATGACATTAAATCTTAACACAAATATAAATAAAAAAGTTTAATAGATGTTTAAATATGCTACATTTTATTGTCTGTTATTACGTGATAAATATAAAAGTTAACTTGTTCTGTTGTGTTGCGAACGTCACCAATAACTCGCTTATTCCTCTATCTGCGGGTCAATAATTTCTCATGAAGCGAGACGTTTTGTCACACAAAATAACGTGTTTTATTGCTCAGCGCTGCCCGCTAAATGTTTTACGGCAATAACAATAAAGAAAAACAAAAGTATATTGTCACTCCCCTGGCCAGTATTTTCTCACAAAAAAGAAAGACAATCGCGCTGTTTTATTAATATTTATTCCTCGTGTCCAAAATACTTCAGCGGCTGCGCTTATTCAGGTTCCAATTACTAACGGGTTATCCGTGACACACGCGCGGAACCACTTGCCGCAAATTGTTTGCCTTTAAAACCAACCACCTGAATACCTGTTCTCGACTACCACGGTTAGTCTTAAATTGTATAATTATATTTCTATAGAAAAAGGTCAATGGTTGCTGTTATTGTCAACAGCAAAGATCGATGATAAACCAAGAAAAATTATTGCGTATGTTAGTACAAGTTCAGATTTATGGCTAGAATAAAAGTCACCAAAATGTTCTAACATTTTGTCACTGGCGGTTGTATTTTGATCGTTTTCTTGGTGAGGATTAAAACAAATTAGGTTCATTGAAATAAATACACAAGAAGCCATGGAGTCGGTAAACCCATGTGTTTCTAATAATAATTTCATATCAGCGGTGTGCAGCCACCGTGCTGCTTCAGACAAATCTCCCTCTGTGTGGTTCTTTGAATGTACCGATACCATCGCCCCACCAACAAGATGTTTCAATTCGTTGTATTCTGTCAGTCATAAGTAAAAAATTATTTCCAACCGCAGTTTATACAAGTTTGTTTCGAAGGCGTTATTTACACAAAATTCCGAGCTTCGCAGATCTAATAAAGTATTTACTCCTTTTGTATTATTATTCATTTTTACTTTTACAAAATTATATTTATGTACCAAAAATTCTTGATGTCGAGATCATTATCTTTAAAAATCTACATATTCTGTTAGCATTAAATACACGTATCTATAATAAAAATGTAGAGGAAGAATATCATAACTGTTTCAATGAATTATGACCGAAATATGTTTGATATTCAAATAGCAGAGGGGTCTTCCGCTGGGAACGCTGCGCCCGTTGCCCCGTGCGCATCGCCGACGCACTCTCTCGGACACAAACACTCGTATTTTACGGCTACAAGCGATCTGAATAATAACACGCTACATTAGTTTCCCATTATGTCTTCGAGACAATAAAATTTGCCCAATTTTACGATCGCATTAATAATTTTATGAATGGAAGCAAAGGCTTGGGCCCTTAAAATACGATGAAATGTTATAAGTCGTGCGCTGGGAGAGGGCAAGCGAGGTCGTTGCGTTATTGCAAGGTGCTAATGTAATAGGACGCGGGCTTGTTGTGGCTGCTCTTGATGCGTAGTGCCGATACCCGCTGGTGCGGCGGCGGGCAGTGCGCGGCCGCGGGCGAGCGGCGGTCGCGGCGACGGAAGACGACCTGTTCCCAGCGTATCGCTTGCACTCGCACCGGACGTCGCCACCTCTTGTGTCATCCGTGACTCATATTTTTGTTTATAATCATTGTCTTCTGTTTCATAAACTACTTCCTATTTTTCGAGTGAGCAAAATAATTAATTGCATAAATTAAATTTTAGTTAACGTTACCAATGTAAAATTGTATAATAAAAGTCTGGTCTGAACCCGCTTTTGGATTATTTTTTGAAACTGAATTCGAAAGTTTATAACGTTATTGATGCATATAAATCCATTAAAATAATTCACTTTCAACTTTGTGTAACTAAAAAACATAATTTACGCTTACAAAATGTATCTGTATGCACCGTAAGGATGTGCGAGTAACGTGCGTCTATCAGGTTACGCAAAACGTAACCACAAAATCAGCGTCGGCCGCAGAACAGCGGAAGCCACTACCTCCCGTCGCCGTCGCTCGCTCTCGTGCTCGTGTGCGATACAATATTCTGTAATTTATTCACTTCCTGGCACTTTAAATATTTTATTCCCCGGCATTAAAAAGTCAAGGGTCAAATCATTGCATAACATTAATTATTCTTATCTGTAGTTTAATTCAATCTATTCTTATATGAACAAAGCAATATTAATAAAAAGAATGTTGAAACCGACTTTTAAAGTTTTCTATGAGTACTTACAAAGAATATAATGCGTAAATAAACAAAGTATGAGTCATTATAAACATTTATTCCTTGCATTCGTATTAAATCCGTTCTTGCATAAAACAAACACTTAATTCTGTTTCGCAGCCAAATTGCAGTCATAAAATTGACGATCATTTATGGCATTATTCGGAGGCATATCGAATCCACTCCTTTCTGTGCAGTAATACACTTCGAGCAATAAAAACGAGCACAAACCGAAAGAGGATATCATGATTGGATATTAATTTAATACATGTGTAATTTTTTAAACGTTGTTCGTGATATTTTTGGTAAGGCAGCTTTACTAAATGAAAAATATTTCGAATTGAATTGTTGTAAACTTAATAATTGGGAGTTTTTTTATCTCCGTTTAGCAAAGGTGAACGATGTTGTAGGGCAATTAAAAAAAAGTTAATATATTGATCTAGTAAAAACAAAACAAGAATTTAAAGAGAAGTCCACTAATCGTGTCCCTCAGTGTACGCGGGGAGTTATAGGTTTCATTTGCGGGCGATAGACGACAATTTTCAATTTTCTTGCGCGTGCGTCCCATTTGAATATTTTAATTTGGGGGGCGGCGCGACTATTTCAATTTATTTTATGAGTCCGGGACCAGAAGGGGTTCGCGCCGCGCTCTCGCCGCTTAGATTAGTAAATATTTGATAGCTTTATAGCTGTCCTGATATATTTATACAGGCGTTTAAAATGAACCCAACTTCGACATGTTTGCTATTATCATATAAAATCGGTAGCGTTGAGAGATTCAACGAAATAGGTACAAATTAATTTATTAGTACCGTCCTGTTTTAATGTCATAAAAATTTAAATATAAAGACTTTGATTAATTGTAACCATGTTCTCGTGCATTATTTTCACGAATAAAGAAATTACTAATTTAGCATTTCATTGTTCTTTTAAATTCCTTAAATTAAATTTATAAAGGGTAAACGTTGAATGAATAAGCTGATCAAATATAAACAGATGTGCGTATGCATATAAATTGTCAATGATAGTGGGTGCAGCTCGGCAGTGGAGGGCGGCGCGGGGCGGG